>CAJQZJ010032054.1:451776-465939 GCA_907164525.1 Lophiomys imhausi | reverse complement strand
ACACACACACACACACACACACACACACACACACACACACACACACACACACCAAGGCTCAGTATTATCACAGAAGAAAGGATAGAAAGATCATAAGTACCAGAGGTCAAGAAGGACAGGGCCAAACGGTAGCTTATGCATATGACAGGACCACAGCAGCCATGAACTCACATCAGGTGTGGTTACCTACACAAGACCTGCACAACATCAAGCCAGTCAGCATCCCAGCATGGAATCCTCACCCCTAACTTAAGATCTATCAACAGTCAATGGCTTCTGGGCCATGGAAAGAGAGTTTTCTTTAAAGGTATGTTTCCGGGTATGTTGACCATGCTTTCGTGGTTGGCCTCACACCCATGAGAACACGGGCAGCATAAGTTGGACTTGAGGAGTAAACAAAACGAAACAAATACAAAACAGAAGCTGGGAGGGAATCGAGGAGTAGGAGTGGATGTGTGAGTAGTGGGGAATGAATATGATCAAAATACATTATATCAATTCTCAAAGAATTTATACATTAAAAAATACTTTTCAGGAATTGATGAATATATGCCAGGGCAAGCTAGGGTGTTCAGGTGTACCAACATCTGAGAATGCTGAGTTAACCTGCATCACCCAATCAAAAGTATGATGGATACCTACAGTTCTCTGTGTTTGCAGGATGTCTTTGGCCAGATTCCAGGCCATACAAGTCATAAATACACCTAAAATTGTTTTGGTCCTTTGGAGAAAATATGTGTTCCCATTTGAATAGAACATCATTTGTCTAAGCATCTTGCTCAGTATGAAACCACGGTGATGCTAGACCAATGCTGGCCCAAGGATCCAAATGCCGTCTCCTGGAGTTGGTTTTTGCTTGTTTATTTGTTTTTTGGGGGTTATTTGTTTGTTTGTTTTTTAATCTCCAGCTATAGAGCTAAAGTACACTGCCAAGGGGCTTTGGATCCTACAAATACCCTGACAGTCAGGTGCCCCACAAACCTGACCCACAAGCTCTGCAGGTAGAAAATCACAATGAGATTTACTTCACAAGGGGTCATCTTCTCCTGTTAGCTGAACATACCCAATATGAGCGCCACATTTCTGGAGCTAGTCATTTTCTGAACTGCCCTAACCATGAGAGCTTAAAACAACAAAGCATGTTGTCTTTCAGTGCAGAAAGCCAGGAGGTCTTAAATTAAGGCGACATCAATCAGATCTGTCCATCCTGGCTTTCTGAGGGAGAATTCACTCCAGGCCTTTCCCTCAACTTGTAACAGCTCTGGTGATCCATGCCACTGCTGAGGTACCTTATTTATCATCTCTACCTCTGCCTTCACATGGCTCTGTCCTGTGTCGTAGGGTGTCTTGAATCTCCCCCTTTCTTTCCTTTGTTTTACTTTTGTGTGCACAGGGATGCCAGAAGAGGGCATAAGATCCCCTGGAGCAGGAGAGATAGGGGGTTGTGAGCCTCCAATGTGGATGCTAAGAACTGAACTCCTCTGGAAGGTGCTCTCCCCACCCCCTCTTCCTTTTCTTATAAGGACCCCAGCCACTGGATTCAGGGCTCAGTCTAAATCCAAGACAATTTCCTCTTGAGATCCTTAATGAATTTCTCCTACAAAAACCTAATTTCCAATTCAGGTCACATACTGGGGTTCCAGCTGGACATGGAAAGGGGTATGTGGGGAGGGGGGGGAGGGGAGGGTTGACACACATGGCCATTCAATCCCAAGTACTTTCAGAATTCTTACAACTAACTTTCTTTGAACAAATATGCCCAGTGAAGTTGAAGTTCAACGAGTCTTGGCCCATACTTAAAGACAAAGAGTTCCTGCCAGTGTTACCCCTAATAGAGTCCCTCATATCCGTCATCCTCCTAGGGACCATTCAGATAGAGTGAGCAATCTTCACCTGCATTTTCTTTAAGCAGAACACCTCCATTGGCAGCGTTCCTGAAAAACGGTCTACCCTCTGCTCTTTCACAGTCCCCATAACACACAGCCAAATCCTATGGAAGGCAGTGCCCTTCAGAGTTCGGAAGAGCATTAACAGGCTCCACTCATGCGTTCCATGCCAAATCCAAGTCTGTGCTTATATGACCTCTAAGAGAACTTTTATATATGATGTGATTCACACATCATTTTTCACAGCAACAGGCCATATGATGCTATGCACCTTGGAATTTGGCAGTAACAAACCTCAAACAGAGCAAGCTCATTGTTTTGGTGAGAAATGTTTTTTTGAAGACCACCCCACACCCCCAACCCCCACCAGTCTGAACCAAAAAACAAACTAACCAAACAAACAAATAAACAAAACAAACAAACAAATAACCTCAAAACAACCCACTACTGAATCTAAATCAATGTCCTAAGCAATATGTAATTATTTTTCTTCAGACAGAAAACAAAACTATCACCCAACCAAACCAACTGTTTGGGGAAGAAAAAAAGAAATGAAACTCAATATTGATGTTCTCTAACAAACCCACTAGGAAGGAAAGGTGGGCATTCACAACACAGAGAAGTCTAGAAAATAATGAGTTTGGTTCCTCACAGCAACTGGAAGGAAATTTCATGGCCAACCTCCACTTTCTTTCTATTTTTTTTCAGTTACCAAGTTCTTTTATGTTTCTTTTCTTAGAAAACTGACTTTATAGGTTATTAAACAACTATTAAAAACGTAACTGTGCAACCCCCAAAGCATGGGTGCTTTTCCTTTGATTTTTTTTTCCTCCTAGTTTTTGAGAAATGGTTTTGAGACTTAGAATAGTGTTGTTAAGGTCTTTGTGGGCATTTAAATAGTTTTTGTATTTTTAACATGGACAAAACAGACAGCTAGAAGAAATGTGCCTTGCATTATTAGCACACCTGCTGGGCCAAACAAGAATATGTATTACACCAAATGGGACACCTCATTTGCCATAAATACCTGAAATCAACATTACCTGGCTATTTGGCTGGCTTTTACCCACACGTGTGGAACTTGGGTTTCTATATTTTTCCTTCCTCCCCACATTTATATAGGAAAAGAGAAAAGCAGCAAGAAAAAAAGGAAGGGAAGCCATGTTTTTCAACTTGGGTAAGTAAGTACACAGGAGTCTCCTAACCTGGTTGAGGCATTCTAGTCAGAGCATATGACTGGCCTTAGGACTTAAGGGTCTCATTTGTTCCCTTGAAAATTTCTTTGGTGGTCTAATCCACCAAAGGAGGCTCAAAGCCAAGTACATGGTAAATTGCTATCTCCCTTCTGGCCTCCTGTCTGGGCTGCTGTAGGGCTCCAGCAGACAGAAGTGAGTGAGTTCCTGGTTGAAGGGCTTCTAGGTATGCAGATGTTGTCTGCACAGGATGTCCTATGCCTTGGCCAACTCAACCTCATAGCCCAACTTCTCCAGCCCTAGCAGTCCGTTTGCTTCATGAAGGTCATGGACTGTTTCAGTTAATCCCCCCACACGACTTCCTCTGTAATAGACAAGGCTAAGTGAAGGAGTAGCAGTAGGGGACCTGCGGCTTGCTGTCTACCACCATCACTGAAGCCTTTTGTTCCAAGCTGACTTTGAGAACAGGACATACACTGGGCAGGGATGCAGAGTCCCTTCAGGCAGAACCTTTGATACTACCTTGCTGTTTTTTCTACATGTACCAGTCCGCAAGTCTTCATTGGGTTGTGGATTCTAGGATAGTGGATAATAAGCACCAATATGACAACAGAATGCAGAAAAAAATAGCATTTTGAAAAGTAAAATGCCTGGCTTTTAATCTTATTAAGATCTCCTGGCTGCTTCCCACCCACCGCCTCCATCCCCACCCCTAAAATCTCTGAAAGACATACTGATGCGTCCATTAACATAAATGCTGAAATCAGCATTTCCTTTGAAAGAAGTTGTTAATATTTGGAAATGGTTGGATTTCCAATCCAAGCTTTGATTGTTATTCTATACTAGCCAGCAAGTGCCAAGGTCACAGGGAGATTCACCTGCAGACAGAGCTAAATGAATCCACTCGGCCACAATGCATGTATAATTTAACATCCACCTCTCTGAGTACTTCCATGCATTCCTAAAAAAAAATATTTTATTACAATAACAAATTGGTTTCAAAATCATGCATTATGTATTCTGAAATTAGGTCTGCCGGCAAAACCTGGGTATACAAACACACACATTCCTACACCAGGCTGAGCCAGCACCCAGATGCCATTGGTGTCCAGGTGGGGTTTAAAAGGAAGTTCATTCCTCAAGGAACTACCCTCTCTTTCGTTCTTATTCTGCACATTTGGAAGAAATAGAACAAACTGACCTGTGCCATACAGAGTAGCAACCCTGGGCTCTCCTTGCAATGCCTTCAGAGTGAAGTCACTGAGAGTGGGCAGAAGTGTCCTGAAAAGTAAGCCTTGCCAAGGCAGTTTTCCAAGCTGTCCTTAAAACACGATTATTCCTTGAATTCTAACTGTCCTCTCCTGTTATCTGGCACTCCCCCCACTCCCCACCAGCCCTGCAAAACACTGATTTCTGGCACCCACCTTGTTCAGGTAACAGACCCCTAGGCGGTACTCCTTCCTGTTTTTTGACTTTCGCCTGATATTAACCGCACATCAATTTAGTGCTCATTCATAACAATGGCCTGCTTTTCTTGTGTACAATAAACCTGGTTCCCAAGATAGCTGTTTGTGAATACTGAAGTTTGAAATGCTTGATTCTCTTCAGATGTTCCGTTTCCTTCTATTGTCCATCCTAATCTCTTGATGAATGTCCCACATCACTAAATGTCATCAGTTAATTCTAAGAAGGCCAAGGACTCCATAATAGGGAAGTCATTTGATCTTAAATATGCAGGAAAGGAACTTAGTTAAGTCTTTTATAATCTTCAAAAGTTTCTTAGATGTAAATTTGATCACTTTATATGAAAAGAAAGAAATACCTAGTTCATTTCAATAGGGAATTTGTTTTTCATTAACTTGCAAGCTAAACATCATTAATATGGTTCTTTCAGATCGACTAACTTTTGAATAAAACAGAAAAATTCCTAGGAGAACTACTTCCAAATCTGTTTAAATTGAAATCGGTCTAATTTTTATTACAGAACAACACTGTGACCAGCTTTGTATTTTTAAGGCAATGCCATAACTGAAAAGCTTTAACTATATGACAAGAGCTTCTCATAAGAATATGAGTTGGCCTGGAGGGTCTGAGAGCAGGAGAGGTAGCCCTGCATGCTCACTGGCTGTAGCACTAGGGAGAGCAGGTCCTGCCCCTCACCTGGGCAGCACAGTGGAGCTGGCCTTGATGGTGGAGGCACAGCTGAGGTGTGAGAGCAGGAATTCTGACTCTGTCTCCTGCTGATGGAGGCCTTGGGTGGCCTCGCTGGAACAGTGCTGGAGAACTTGCTCTGCTGATGCAGATTAGGGAGAGGTTGCAGGCTGACCAGCTCAGCTACCAACCAGGCCCAGATCCAGGGTTCTGAATTGGCCCACCCCAAAATCTATATCATCTTCAAATAGTTGGGACGTGTGAAAGGGCCAGTCCTGCTGATCCAAAGCTGTAGGAACACCATGACAACAACAGGATAACTGGGAGGACTCCAGGTGAGGGTCCAATATTGATGGTGTCACAGAAGGCAAAGATCTCAAAGCAGACCAAAGACTCACTGCAATGAACATTTGTAAGTGAAGATTGATATATATACAGAGAGATACTGTGGGACATGTTGTGACATGCTACAACTTCCACAATGAGATGTTTTCTATACTTTGGGGGTTTTTTTGTTGTTGTTTTTCTTTGTGTGTGTGTGTTTGTGTGTGTGCTTTTAATATGTGGAGGGACAGTTGCAAGGGTGAGAGGCAGATATAAGGAGACAGGCATGAGTGTGCATGGGGGTGCACTGAGAACATGATGTGAAACTCACAAAGAGTCAATAAAGCTTTTTTCCCAACATTTATTTATTTCTTCAAGTTACATTTCAATCATAGTCCCATATCTCCTTCCCCTCCTGGTCCTACCCACCTACCCTCTTCCCTCTCACGCTCCTATCTGCTTTTTATTTTTTAATTTAAGTTGTATCTTTTCCCCCCAACAATCCCCCTTTTAGTCCAATAAAAGGCTCTTTTTCTTATAACAATAAATACAATACAAAACAATAAGAACAATTAGGCCACAATTATGAAAATTATAAGTTATAACATATATTACCAATATCCAGTCCATATGTATTTGACAACTGATAATAATATTCTATTTTTTTCCTTTATTTTTTATTTATTCAAGTTACATCTCAATCGCAGTCCCCTCCCTATTCCTCCCTCCAGTCCCACCCTCCCACCCTCATCCCCCATCCTCTTCCCTTTTTTTTTCCTTTTAAGTTTAAGGTATATCTTATTTCCCCCTACAGTTTTCCCTTTCAGTCCAACAAATGGCTCTTTCTCTTATAATAATAAATACAATACAAAACAACAGAGGTAATTAGGCCACAGTTATGAGGGTTATATGGCTTAGCGTACATTCCCAATATCCAGTCCATATGTATTTGGTACCTGACTTTAACATTCTACTATCTAACCATCTCCATGAGTTTAA
Source organism: Lophiomys imhausi (assembly GCA_907164525.1). NCBI lineage: Eukaryota > Metazoa > Chordata > Mammalia > Rodentia > Muridae > Lophiomys > Lophiomys imhausi. The sequence goes on along the minus strand of CAJQZJ010032054.1, from coordinate 459,386 downwards.
AGTTCTAAATCTGACTCAACATTCATACGAACTTGCAACACAATTTTAAAAGTATCTTCTTAGATCTATAACACTCTCTTGACTCCTAAACAACTCAAAATTTAACTATGAGACTCTAGCTATCTATTCTTCAACCACCTCAGAGACCTGAGAGGGATAAATATATCTGATTTTATAGGAAGTACAGGGCCTGCAGCTTCCCAAACTAAGAAATGACATACCAGTGGCTGCCTGGACAGTTCCCATTTTCTCTCCATATATTACAGCATCGATCTTCAGTCGTTTGGCCCCATTTCTCTGACAGACATTGATTGTAGAGCAGGGGTTATGAAGGACTTACCTACCCTGTCTTGGCAGAGCTAGGCTGTCGACTTACCTGCTTCCAGGTTTTGTCCTTTTTGGACAGCATTCTGTCTACAGTTGGAGCAAGGGGCTTTTCCTACCAAGAGATAAGCTTGCGACTAATTCAATCATCTCCAACTGGAGATTCTTCGATGCTCATCTTCTACTTGGAGGAGAATGGTGGGGGGGGTCAGGAGTTGATATGTCTTGATATAAAAAAATCTAAAGTTATGAAAACATCTCTGAATGCCATATTCTGCAGATCTCTTGAGGTTTTTGAAGAGGCCCTATCTATCTCTTATATTAGGGTAAGCAGATGTTGCTTGTCTCTTAGCAGCTTTATTTCTGATTAGCTTAGAAAATAACTATAATAGGCTGTCATAGTACCTAACAGAATGACCGGCTTGCATAACCATTAGTTTGCATTTCTTAATTATCCTAAACAGTTTATGACAATTAGTAGTAAAAGGCCGAAACATCACATTTCATTTTCTTTTTTCTTTACCTCCTAACCCTTCCATCCCATTTCTCTGGGGTGGGGTGTCCTTATATAATAGTCCCTCATCTCAGTTGAGAGGTCGTATGAGGGCCAAGAGCCTCCTCATTCATTGGGGGGTCTACGAAGCAGTACCATCAGTGAAAAGTATCTCATTGCCCGGGAGAGAGAACAACTAAACAAGCAAACCAATAAGCAGACAAATAGATAAAAAAGACTAAAACATAGAAAACAAATATAAAAATATATAAAAAATAAATAAAAATTAAAAATAAAAAGTCTATGTCCAAGTTCCCTTTGGTGTGTTAGTTGTAGTATTGATACCTTCTACTATATAGCTAAAATCCGACTATAAGTGAATAGGTGCCATGTGTATCTTTCTGAGTCTGGGTTAGCTCACTCAGGATGAGCTTTTCTAGTTCCATCCATCTGGCTGCAAATTGCATAATTTCATTGTTCCTGATAGCTGAATAGTATTCCATTGTGTAGATGTACCACAGTTTTTTAACCCATTCTTCGGTTGAGGGACATCTGGGTTGTTTCCAATTTCTAGCTATTACAAATAAGGCTGCTATAAACATAGATGAGGAAACGTCCTTATGATTCCGTGAAGAGGCATTTGGGTGTATACCCAGAAGTGGTATGGCTGGGTCCTGAGACAAAGCTATTCCAAGTTTTCTAAGATATCGCCAGACTGACATCCATAGTGGTTGCACAAGCCTGCATTCCCACCAGCAATGGAGTAGGGTACCCCTTTTTCCACACCCTCACCAGCATGTGCTGTCATTTGAGCTTTTGATCTTAGCCATTCTGACAGGTGTGAGATGGAATCTCAGAGTCGTCTTGAGTTGCATTTCTCTGATGATTAAGGATGTTGAGCATTTCTTCAAGTGTCTCTCAGCCATTAGGGATTCCTCCTTTGTGAATTCTCTATTTAGCTCTGTCCCCCATTTTTTGATCGGATTATTTGGTTTCTTGGCATGTAATTTCTTGAGTTCTTTGTAGATTTTGGATACTAGCCCTCTGTCAGATGTGGGGTTGGTGAAGATTTTCTCCCAGTCTGTAGGCTGCCGTTTTGTTCAAATGACAATGTCTTTTGCCTTACAGAAGCTTTTCAGTTTCATAAGGTCCCATTTATTGATTGTTGATCTCAGGTCCTGAGCTGTTGGTGTTCTGTTCAGGAAGTTGTCACCTGTGCCAATTAGTTCGAGGGTTTCTCCCACTTTTTCTTCTAGCAGATTTAGTGTGACAGGTCTTATGTTAAGGTCTTTGATCCACTTGGACTTAAGTTTTGTACAAGGTGATAAGTATGGGTCTAATTTCATTCTTTTACAAATGGACATCCAGTTGGACCAGCACCATTTGTTGAAGATGCTGTCCTTGCATTGTGCTGTTTTGTCTTCTTTGTCAAAAATTAGGTGGCCATAAGTGTGTGGGTCTATTTCTGGATCTTCAATTCGATTCCATTGATCTACTGGTCTGTTTCTATACCAATACCATGCTGTTTTTACAGCTATTGCTCTGTAGTACAGCTTGAAATCTGGGATGGTGATACCTCCAGATGTTTTTCTATTGTACAGGATTGATTTAGCTCTTCTGGGCTTTTTGTTGTTCCATATGAAATTGAGAATAGCTCTTTCCAAGTCTATAAAAAATTGTGTTGGTATTTTGATAGGAATTGCATTGAATCTATATATTGCTTTTGGTAGGATGGCCATTTTTATTATGTGGATCCTACCTATCCATGAGCATGGGAGATCTTTCCATCTTCTAAAGGCCTCTTCCATTTCTTTCTTCAAGGACTTGAAGTTCTTGTTGTACAGGTCCTTTACTTGCTTGGTTAGAGTTACCCTTAGGTATTTTATGTTGTTTGTGGCTATTGTGAAGGGGGTTGTTTCCTTTATTTCTTTCTCAGCCCATTTGTTTGTTGTATAAAGAAGGGCTTCTGATTTTTTTTTGAATTAATTTTGTATCCAGCCACTTTGCTGAAGGTGTTTATCAGCTCTAAGAGTTCTCTGGTGGAATTTTTGGGGTCACTTATGTATACTATCATATCATCTGCAAATAGGGATAATTTGACTTCTTCGTTTCCGATGTTTATCCCCTTGATTCCCTTTAGTTGTCTTATTGCTCTAGCAAGAACTTCAAGTACTATATTGAAGAGATATGGTGAAAGTGGACATCCTTGTCTTTTCCCTGAGTTTTGAGGAAATGCTTCAAGTTTCTCTCCATTTAATTTGATGTTGGCCACTGGCCTGCTGTATATTGCCTTTATTATTTCTAGGTACAGTCCTTGTATGCCCGTTCTCTCCAGAACTTTTAGCATGAAGGGGTGTTGGATTTTGTCAAATGCTTTTTCTGCATCTAGTGAGATTATCATGTGGTTTTTTAAATTTCATCTTGTTTATATGGTGAATGACGTTGATAGACTTTTGTATGTTGAACCATCCCTGCATTCCTGGGATGAAGCCTACTTGATCATGGTGTATGATACTTTTGATGTGTTCTTGAATTCGGTTTGCTAGTATTTTATTAAGTATTTTTGCATCTATGTTCATGAGGGAGATTGGTCTGAAGTTCTCTTTCTTTGTTGGGTCTTTGTGTGGTTTAGGAATCAGGGTGACTGTGGCCTCATAGAATGAGTTTGGCAGTGATCTTTCTGTTTCTATGTGGTGGAAGAGTTTGAAAAGTAATGGTGTTAGCGCCTCTTTGAAAGTCCGGTAGAATTCCGTGCTAAAGCCATCTGGCCCTGGGCTTTTTTTTGGTTGGGAGATTTTTAATGACTGTTTCTATTTCCTTAGGGTTTATAGGGCTGTTTAATCTGTTTATCTGATCTTGATTTAGCTTTGGTAGGTGGAATCTATCAAGAAAATTGTCCATTTCACTTAAGTTTTCAAATTTGGTGGAGTATAGATTTTTAAAGTAGGATCCAAATATTCTCTGGATTTCCTCAATGTCTGTTGTTATTTCTCCCTTTTCATTTCTGATTTTGTTGATTTGTGTTTTCTCCCTCTGTCTTTTAGTTAATTTGGCTAAGGTTCTGTCTATTTTGTTGATTTTCTCGAAGAACCAACTCTTGGTTTATAATATCCTATTATCTATCTCAATGAGTTTAAAGTTCTATATATAACTCTGTTTCCATCCTAACTTGCATTACCAACTTAAAAACATCTTCTTAGACCTAGAACATCCTTTTAATTCCTAAACAACTTCAAACCTAACTGTGAGACTATAAGTGTCTGTCTTCAGCCACATCAGAGACCTGAGAAGGATAAATATATCTGAATAAACAGGAAGTGCAGAGCCAACAGCTTCCAATACTAATAAATGACAGACACTGGCTGCCTGGACAGTCCCCAATTTCTCTCTATAACTTTGGAGCATCTATCTTCAACCTTTTAATCCAGTATCTCTGACAATAAAAAAAAATGGGTAAATTTGAAGCTACTTCCTTTTTTTCTCAAAAATAAAGGTCTGCAAACATTGTATTAAGAAATCATTCCTCTTTAATTTTGTTTCAATGATGTGATATGACTGGATGTATAGATTTCTAGAGCTAAATTATGAAGAATAATTTTCTCTAATCTAATCAGTAATATCTAAAAATGGGAATGGTAACAGCACCATCTCTGATTTCTTTTGTACTGTAATCTAGGCTGACATGGTAAAGCTCTGCTTTTCAGAAGAACAATTAAGAAACTGTTGATAGAAATTAAGTATTACTGGCAATTGGAAGTGCATTTATTTCTCATTTGCTGCATCTAGAAATACCACTCCCACTTCCCATCAAAGACAAGCTCAGCTAAAACAGTGAAGAAGTAAAAGTGAGATAAAAAGCTTCATTCTTGTACTAAATAAGAGGACTTATATAAGTAACAACCAAGTTCCAGAGTATGCATACAAATGCCTGTGTGTATGTGCATATGTGTGCATGCATGTATGTGTATGTGTGTGAGTGTGTTTGAGTGTGTCTGTGAGAAACAGACACACACACAGAAAGAGAGAGAGAGAGAGAGAGAGAGAGAGAGAGAGAGAATGTGCACCTCTAAAATGCTGTAAGTTGAAATGTGCAGACTAAATGATTAAACTCTCTCCTGGTTGGGTGTCTGAAGAACTGCAACCTTTGTTTTCGCTGTGGGCTAATTTCATCTAAATGCAAACTACTCTTTTACTTGTTATTAAAGGCAGTTCACATCTTGCCTTTTCTGTATAGGAATTAGGCTACCATGTGCTACTTAGGAAACTATTAAGGTAAGAATTAAAAATGGCAAACAAATAAATAAAAAGCCTTTGGTAATAATTACATGCCATTCTCATATATCGCACCAAACAACTGCACAACTGACTTTCCTAATACTGAAGCGAAAATGCCACAATGTGTTATTTCACATCCCAAATTAAAAAAAAAAAGTGGTTCCAAACTCCTTTTGAATTGTGACAGGAATATTCCAGATTGGATGTAAATCAGCATTCCCATAAACACTCTATGTATATACAGAAACTCATGCATAGTGAAATACAGAAATGCATGTATGTTCGAAAATTAAATCACTGAATGGGATTAAATACAATTAGAAACAAGAAACCAAAGGTTGTCAGGGAAAAATATCCAGAGCCAAATGCTTTTGGAATTATTTTAAGTATCCTGACTACCCATGCAAAATTTGAGAATCACCTCCCACCCAATGCTACTTTATAAAGAAAAGGCATGCGAATAGCAAATCATGTTTGAAGATTTTAAATTACTATTTGTGTGTGTGTGTGTGTGTCGTGTGTCTACAAGTGCAAATGTTGGAGGAGTCGTCTAATACCCTGGAGCTGGAGTTACAGGCCAGTTGTGAGCCACCTGACATAGGTGCTGGGAATCCTCTGCAAGAGCAGTATGTGATCTTAACTACTGAGCTATCTCTCCAATCTCAAATTGCCTTTGAACCTAAATGTGCTCTTTCAAAGAATTTCTTTTTTGGCCCTGAACTTTCAAGAATCACACTGATACAGAAAGATGACACAGCTGATGTGTTCAGGGCTGTTTATCAAGAGTGTGCCACTGACTCCAATGGTCTCTGTCAATTCACTTATCTAAGGGTCTGTCTCCAGCCTGGCTGCTTGCCAGAGAGTGTCACAGTCTGGAGGACTACATAAGAACACTTTCTACACACTGCTTGGATGCCAGCTCATGGCCTCAGAGTGAAAACGCTTAGGTATCTTAAACTTAGTCTCTTGGAGAAAGGAACCGGAGGAACCTAGACAAGACTGCAAATTGAACCTCCCTTCCCCTGTAGGGCTATTGATGCTTGGTCTATGGAACAATTGCAAGAGCAAATGGCAGTGTGTCCTGGGGTCTGCTTTAAAAGAATAAAACTGGAAGCCTGTCTGTCAGCTGAATGTGGCAGGAGAAGCCCACACCATGGGGTTCAGTACCTCGTGCCTGTCTGCATTCACAGGCCAGGCAGATGGATGTGTGGCCTCTCACAAAGCCAAGAGATGGGCATTTCAAAAATACAGTCCTCCCAATTACAGCAAACCCTCCTTCCCTGGGATCCCAAAGCACTCTATCAACCTAAATTGGAATCCTGTCTTCTGAGCGGCCTTCCATGCAGCCACTCCACTATAAATTGGATCAAATGCTCTCAGATTAATTCCTGCAAACCTATATTCATCTTTGTATATCTTTATTACAAAACTAGCCACAAGACTGCTCTACAATTTTCATTACCAGAACAGCTTTCAGAGCTGGATTATGCCATGGTTTATCCCTCCGTGACCCCAAACCATCTTGTTAGCCCCATTATTGTATATTCATACAACACACCTGAGCCCAAGATAATAAGAGAGTTATAGTGAGCGGGAGGAAGGGGCACATCTTATTGCATTTTATGCATTGCTATTCTGCAAGAATATTTAACCTAGTGCAGGCAACCCTGAAGTCTATGCCTTTCTGCTGTGCCCTGGCTTCCACCATGATGCCAAAGACCTTCACAATCCCCCACCCCTGCTGAGAAGGGAAGGACAGGGATTCTGAAGAGACCTTGGGCTTCTCAGAAATGCCTATACTTCATTTTTTTTCCTGGCAAAGTGATGTAGACCCTTTATGGGACACCAAGAGAGGCCTCAGCCCAGAGGATTCTTGGCCCTTCACAGTGTAATAGAGGAATTTCTTTCTGGAAATGGGAAACAGCTCTCATATGCATAGAATAGGAGATGGGACGGAGGCTGGTCCCTGGCCTTAATTGTGGCTGTACATGATTTTAAATGTTTGTTTTGTGTAACACAAAAACAATATACACAGAATTTGAGCCATTGCTACTCTGAAAGGGAACAGGAGGCAGAGGAAGTAAAGGGATACTGTATGGGGTGGGGGTTAAGTTTTTAAATAGGGTATTAAACTTAATGGTGTTTTTATTACTAACAAAAAATGAAAAGCACAAAACTTCAAATTGACCAATGAGAAGGGAATCACATGCCAAGGGTTATTATTAAAACCTGTCTGAATATCTGCTTACCTTGAATCCACGAGAAAAAAAATATGCTTGGTGATTTGAAACAAACAAAATGTTGGTTTCGATCAAGTGTGCCAAAGGTGATGTTCTCAGAAAACCATTGTAGCAAAACTTGGTAATGATTATGATATATTAGAATGTATTTACCTATATTAATAATGTAGACATCACATGTAAGTCTAGATGTAATTAATGTGTTTAAATTACATGACTCGCTCTGTATCAATTAAGTCATCTCTTTCATATATGTGTGTATAAAATATGCACACATA
>CAJQZJ010032054.1:392843-436137 GCA_907164525.1 Lophiomys imhausi | reverse complement strand
CTCATGGACTCGGTGAGTTATTTCTTAAAGAGATATCCGGAAGCTCAGAGAGGCAGAAGATGTTGGGGATTGATACAGGAAGGTGATGGGTGAGGAGTGGAGTGAATTAGATAAAAATACAATGTATGAAATTATCAAAGAATTAATTAAGATATTACCCTTTATAAATATTGGGGTTCTGAATGTATTTTGGTCTTTAAGGGACTTTAAAGTGCCTTTGGACCTCAAGGACGAAAACCTTAAAAGAAAGTCTAGCTTTGAGAAAGATGGTTAGCCACAGACATCTTCATATTCTCCCCATTTTTATATCTATTTTTCTATGAATTTTATTAATTATATAAAGGAAATAAGGAAAATAAAATTGTATGGATGAAATGAAGGTTGCTCTCATGCCCCAGGTCAAATGTCAAACCTACTCTAAATTAAACTGTGTGGTCATGTCAGTGATTCTTGACATCATGGCAATATTTGTGGAGTATTATTTATCCATGGTTAAGTGTGATCAGGGCATATTAAGCAGAAAATTACAAAGTTGAGGTTCTTAGAGGGCAGTTATGCTATATTCATGTCTGTAAATATGACAGAGTATCTTAGTAATGACAGGAGGTTGCCTTTCTTCCTTGGGGTAGGTCTCAGGTTGGGCCTGTCATTGGTTGGACATTCCCTCAATTTCTGGTATATCTTTATCCCTGCACTTCTTATATACAGGGTAATTTTTGTGTTGAGGGTTTTGTGGGTTGGTTGGTGATCTCCTCCCTCCCCTGGAGGTCCTACCTAGCTAGAAGAAGGCCTCTTCAGTTGTCCATAACCCCCGCTGCTAGGTGTCTCAGATAAAGTCACCCCATATCCTACCAGGGGCCTACACTGTTACTGGTCTCCAGCCTGTCTCAGAGATGCCCCCCACCAGTTTCCTATCTTTCTCCCTGCCTTCTTGCCTCCTGACCCAGCTCTCCCCACAACTTAACATAGAATAACTGCCCTCTGAGAACCTCCATGCCCCAGAGGATCCAAACAGAGGCTGAGACTCACTACCAAACAATAGGAGGAGCTCAGAGTGTCTGATGGAAGAAAGAGGGGTGTGGGAGGGAGAGGATAGAGAGACCCAGAGGAGATAATAACTCACAAGAAGACCAACAGAAAAAAAAAAACTAGCCTAGGCTCATGAGAACTCACAGAGACTGAAACACTAATCAAAGAGCATGCATGAACTGGACCTAGACCCCCAACACATATGTAACCAATGGGCAGCTTGGTCATTGTGTGGGTCCCCTAGCAAGTGGAGCAGGGCTGTCTCTGACATGGACTCTGATATCTGTTTTGTTTGTTTTTTTTGCTTTTGTTTTATTTTGTTTTTTTCCACTTCCCCCTAATGGGGCTGCTGTGCTTGACCTCAATGGAAGAGGATGTGCTCAGTCCTGATGTGACTAGATGTGCTGGGGTGGGAGGGTACAGGGTCGTGGGCTCCCTTTTTCTGAGGAGAAGGGGAAGAGGTAGGGGGAAGGAGGAGGGAGGATGGAACCCAGAGGAGGGGAGGGAATGGGCTATGATTGGGATGTAAAATGAACAAATAAACTTAATAAAGTTAAAAATATTAACAAAATTGAACAGTTCATAAATTTAAAAACGCACATGGTCGTGAACAGTGACAAAAATCTTAAGCTGTCACATCCAATTCCATCTGAGATGTATATATGCTGTATCCAGTCTGTATATGCTACCCACCTGTTAGCCACTTAGTAGTCAACTGTGTTATCAGACCTATTGTCTGAGATAGTACAGTGCTGGGTCCAAGTAACTCACACGTTACTCAATATCAGACCCAGGGATGCTTGCTGTTTCCTTAAAATGAATTATGAAAGTATCTCATTATCCTTGTTCTATTAGTCATTTCTAAATCTCTTACTGTATCTAAATTATAAATAAACCCACTCCATAGGTATGCATGTACAGGAAAACATTGCATCGTGTGTGAATACATATAGATTACTGAAGGTGTGAGCAAACCCTCACTGATTCTGAAAGTAGCATCTTAGGATGCAGATCACAAGCCTTCCCAGGGCTGAACCTTCTGACTCACATAAGCCACTGGGCCCAACTGTTGAGAAACGAACGATTCACACTGGGACAGACTAAATGATGCTGTGTTGTCTTCGAGCTCCTCACTGCACAAATATGAAAAGCCTTGGAATCGTAGGGTGCTGCCAAGATTATTTTTTCTCAGTGTTGAAGCTGGTCTACCTGGGGCTACTTGATAAAACATTTTGACTGAATTAAATAGGTATTTCTGTCAGACAACCAATTTGATTGATTTTTTTTTTCCTTACTGTATTAACTGGTTATTTTGATTTTTATAGACATTTAAAAGGTTTACAAAAATCATGAATTCACATAATTTTAGCACAAAAGGGTCCTTAGATATCACCAAGATTGCCACCAAAGGTACACCAGAGCTAAATGAGAAGAATCAAGGGGAAAGGCAGTTATACCTAATAAGTTTGGGAAACACAGAACTGAAGAGGCTTAATAGTTTACTACAGACTTTCTCAAAGACTTTAAAATGCTAATGCACACTATTATCCAAAAGGAGGGAAATATAACATCCATCCTCAGTTACATTTACCATGGAAGCTCTCTCCCCTTCCTCCCCCAGACGAGAATTCCAGTTAACAAGTTTTGAAGCACTGTTAATGTAAGGACAAAGTATACATACAGAGAAACAGATATACAAGCAAGTTATATGTTTTATTTAGAATGTTCAGTGGAGTGAAAACTTGAACTCAAGCTTATCAATTCCTACTCTTGTCCTCTGGAATAAAATGCAGTGTATTTATGTTTCTTTTGGTTATTAAAGTGTTTCAGCATACTCAAAAGAGCAAGTAGACATCCCCTAAATTCCCATTATAGAGTCTATGATCCTTTCAATTTTGCCTCACCTATCCCCTTCTTCTGGTATATTTGTAATACCTAATTTAAATGTTTTTATAATATATATATTTATATAATATACAAAATATTCTCCATGGATGATTTATAAAAATGTACATTCTACAAGTAATAAGTGAGAATATTCTGTCTTTAGCATTATGAGATACAAAATAAATTATTTCATCAGGGGTCTTAAAACACTGGCCATATAATCTATAATTTCTTCCCTATGTATTAGGTAAAACTGCTCTGCATAAGATAATTTTTCCCTTGTGATTAGAACCATTATCTATCCATAAACACAATTTGTGGAAGAAAAATAAGGTAAATGTGTGTTTCTTTCTTTTTGGCGCTAAGGAGCTAATCCAATGACATGTAACCAATGCTGATGTGGCTTTCTTTCTCCTGCTGTCTCTAACGTGCCTACCTCTGTTTCCCCTGCCCCTGTTTCTTTAATGTCCATGCCATTAAGACTGTGTATTTTGGTTACTTTCAACATAAAGCCCATTTGTGTGAGCTGTGTATGCTTTTGGCATGATCCATTGGTATCTAACACTTCCTTTACCTTCTGGCACCACAAAATATCTTATTACTTATATATTTTCTAACCAATCTTTTAGAGGAAAAAAAGTGTCTAGAGACTCCAATCTGGACACTGTGACCTGACTTCTTTGAGATTAACTTTCCTTGTTCACTGGACAGGTCTAAGAAAATTTCTTACTGCATTTTCAACAACAATGAATGTCTCAATGTATAAAATTTTCTCAATTGAACAAAAGCCAAACTATTGGCTGTCCTCAACTATTTTTAAGAAGAGGGAACCATGAAGTATAATTTAGGCATAAGCCTACCAACACCGATGAAACAGTGTTTGTCCTCTATGTGGATGCTCTTTATTTGAAGCAATTAACATCTTGAAAACTTCTATTTCCCCTAACATTTAGCCACAGTAGTCAGGGGCTGATCCTAATTATTCCTATAATGATACAGTGGTTATGTAACACTGTTCTGATCCTTGCACGGTCATTTGGAATTGGTCCTATTTCCTAGGATATATTATTTTATGTGTTCATTTACGTAAAGAGACCTTTGATATGTTCAAAAAGATCCCAGGGGTGTACTGGAAATGTTTAAATTGGAAAAAAATGAGTGTTTAAAGTGTTATATTCCTATGGGCATTAATTCTAGCATAAGAAATGCAAAGGGTGAATGTGTGCTTTTTCATCAATGTCATTATCAATCAGATAAAACTTTGAACAAGTTTCCCACAAGTTTCCTCTTCCCACGGACTATATGTATGCTTCCTCTGCCTTTTAAGCACACTGGTGTTGCTGAAACTGTGATTTAAAAAAAAAAAAAAAACTGTTGTCCTATGAAGCAAGTTACCCATTTAGACAATGACTAAAATACCCTAGGACCTGGTGGGCAAATGTAATCAGGCACAGTGTAGAAAACAACAGTAGTCTAGACCCTATAAGTGAGGATCTTTTTCCTAAAGGAGCTCTGGAGAAGCTTCAAGACCTTGGCATCATAAAAGACTGGGTCTCACAAAATGGAATTCCTATGACTGTGGCGTTCACACTAGCTTTGACTCAGTCTCTGAGTTATTCATGACCTTCAAAACTCAAAGTTCATGCATATTTACCCCTTTAAATCTCCAAATGGACACCCGGTTCCTTCCAATAGACTCTCTGTGTTCTTCAACATTAGTAAAGGAAGACAGGAACTTGAGTCTGTATCTCACGATCATTTGTTACCCAGGTCCCCCATCTTGATCTAGTTCTTGCCTTGGAATGACGTCAAGTACTGATGACTTAGCCAGTCCCCAGTCAGTGCTGGGTTTGTTTAACGTGACGTGTGGCATGCTGCTAATCGTATATAACAGCCTCTGACACTTATTTATTGCCCCTTATACTTTTCTCAGGGTCACAGCTGCAGGCTTGTGGGGACTGTGTACAAGCCATATCCTCCCTTGAAGAACCTGATAGGATCTTAGATTATATTAAAGGAAAAATAAATCTCAACATTCCATGACTATATCTAGGCTCAGCTGAACATTTATCTTCATTCTCCTGCCATACCCACTCCACCCTCCCCTAGAACGTGAGTGTGTGGCACCTGTCCCAACTGAGGTCTTCCCACTGGAACAAACCTAGAACCCCTGGATTAAACTCAATAATGTCTCTAACACTTACAGCTGATCTTACAGGAGGAAAAAGGTATAAGGGAAAATACGATATACTGAAAACTAGAGAGCTAGTCACATGAGCTGCCATTATAGATAGTGTAGCAGGGACAGGGAAAGCACCTCATACTTAGGACTCCAGCGAGTTGGATTTTAATGGTCAGGTAGAGGCAGAAAATAACTTTGAAGGTCCTTCATGCTATGGAGTTAAAATAACCCTCATGTAATTTGTGGACCTCAGACAGCTCATCTTTGGTGACAACCAGACTACAATGAAATTTTACCATCCTCAAATAGGGAGATAATAAAATTTATCTATACCTGGGATTTGGACATGAAAACAAATCATGGTTATAGAGGAAGTCCAAACCATAGAAAGGAATGAACTACTACATCCTTCTAGACAGACATGCTCCAACCTAGTCTACAAATAAACCCCCCCACACACACACAAATCAAACAAATAAAATTTGACAAGAAAAATAATCTGTCTAAAAGAAAAATTAGCAAATCTCATCAAACAGAGATTTAAGAACTTCTAAACTGATTTCAAACAAAATTGCACATGGCATCTATTCACTTATAGTTGGATTTTAGCTATATAGTACAGGATATCTATACCACAACCAACGCACCAAAGGGAACATGGACATAGACTTTTTTTGTTTGTTTGTTTGTGTGGGGGGGGTTGTTATTGTTTTTTGTTTTTTTTTTTTTTAGTTTTCTCTCCCTGGCAATGAGACCCTTTTCACTGGTGGTACTGCCTTGTAGGCCTCCAGTGTATGAGGAGGCTTTTGGCCCTCATATGACTTCTGAACGGGGACAGGGGACTGTTATGTAGGGACACTCCACTCCAGGGGAGTGGGATGGAAGGGTAGAGGGTGGGAGGGAGGGGCTGGGAAGGAGGGAAAGAGGACAATATGATGGAGATGTAACCAGAAGCAACAAATAAATAAATTTTTTTAAAAAGATATGAGCCAGTGGACATTTGATTCCATACCTCTTGTGTAGAAAAGTGGGATGTGCATGCTTGAAGCTGATGGATAGAGACTCCGGCTCTGCCGAGGGCAAATACAAAAGTAGAACACTAGAATGTGCAACTGAAGAATAGATTTTTAAAAAACTGTGGTACATCTACACAATGGAATACTACTCAGCCATCAGAAACAACGACATCATGCAATTTGAAACCAAATGGATGGAACTAGAGAAGCTCATCCTGAGTAAACTAACCCAGACTCAGAAGGATGCACATGGCATCTATTCACTTATAGTAGGATTTTAGCCATATAGTCAGGATAACGATACTATAACCAATGCACCAAAGGGAACATGAACATAGACTTTTTTTCCTGTCAGTGAGACACTTTGCCCTAGTGGTGCTGCCTTGTCGGCCCTGAGTGTATGAGGAGGCTCTTGGCCCTGATATGACTGCTGGACTGGGGCAGGGGACTGATATGTAGGGACACTCCACTCCAGAGGAGTGGGATGGAAGGGATAGGGGTAGAGGGTGGGAGGGTGGGACTGGGAGGGGTGGAAAGAGGACAATATGGTGGAGATGTAACCTGAAGTAGTAAATAAATATTTAAAAAAAAAAGAATTTCTAAAACTGCTTGAAGAATCAGATTCTGATTAGACTCTGATAGTGACTTCATAGGTATTTGATACCAGATGATTAAAGACATATGGGAAAGGTTATAAAATACAAGGAAATAATAATTCACTATGAAACATGAATGGGCAACACAAAGCAAAATAAATACAATAGTTTTAAACTGGAAAAAATCATGACTTTGGCATTGAAATATAAGTACCCCCAAAGCAGGTTAAAGAGTAAGAAGCTTGATGGCGGAATAGGAATCGGTGAGCTGGAAGAAACGCCAAAGAACGCACTCAAGAGCCTCATCCAGTGTGCCCATTACATTTGCCCTCCTCTGACCATAATCCCTGGCAGAATCAGCTTAAGGAGGAAAAGATTTCTCAGTGTTTCAGTTCATCATGGCAGGGAGCACACAGTGGCAGAGAACACTTCATCTGTGACAGAAGAACTTGGGGCATTGCTGTTCATGTGGCAAGGCCCAGGAAGCACAGAACCCAGGCCAGAACCAGAGTACACACAGCCTTAGATCATCTGAGCTCCAACTGCAAAAGGTTCTACGGACTCCCCAAGTGTTGCCAGCCGCTGAGGAACAAGTGCTCAAAGCATGAGCCTATGGAGTGTTTCAGATTCAAATCATGATATTGCGACCCTGGCCCTAAAGGCTCATGGCTACCCGAATACATTTAGTTCAACTACAAAAGTTCCCTTATCTTAACTTTTATCACTGTTCAAGAGTCTTTGAAGAGTCTCTAGGCACGATCTTATCCAATGTCAATCAAGAAGAAAGTTACCTATGTCAAATATATGATATAGATTAGACATTCCAATTCCAAAGAAGAAAACAAGAGGAAGCCAAAGAAAGATTGGATTGAAGCAAGATTCAGACTCAGCAAGGCAAAAACCAAATCCTGTGGCACCGTACCCTGTGTCCAAGGAACATGGTACAGAAGTACATTCTAAAAGACTTGAGAAACCTAAGTTCTCAGGTCCCACCATTTGCAGCATATGTGCCCACTTTCTAGAGCCAGCTTTGCTTGGTGGCTGCAGCTTTCTTTGGGACAAATTCACACTCTGTCTTCTTTAACACCCCGGAGTCCCGCATGGAACTTAGGTTTTTACTTACATCTCTCCAATTTGTCAGGTTTTGTGAGCTGTCACCCGTTGGGTGGGCATTTGGTGATGAAATGTCTTTGAGTTGTTTCCTTTACTGTAAGTGGCCCCAGTAAACTCACAGGTTCACAGAGTTAGACTTTGGTGATATCTGTACTTTGGTCTGTCACTACTTTCCTAACTGGGGTGACAAGTTTGTGCACATCTCTCCCACAATGGTGCCATACAACAGTAAGTTTGAAAACTTAGATATAACTATACCAAGTATTCCCCCCAACTGTAACTTACTAAAAATGACCCTCAAAACAAAACCACAAACACTAATAATAATAAGAATTGAATCAGTAATAGAATATCTTCTCATAAGGCAAATTGAAGCATTCAGTGGCTTATCCAAGTGAGTTTTACCAAATAACCAGGAAACAAATAATCTAATAACATATCAGCTATTCTAAAACACAAGAAAAGGAAAGAGATTTTGATTAATATCATGAGGAAGTTGATGCCAAACCATAATAAGAACATTACGACAAGGTAAAAATAACAGAAAACATCACTGGAAAACAAAAGAGGAGTAGTATTCGAGAGAAAGTACTAGTGAACCAAACCATGCAGCATATAAAAACGATAAAATTTATTATGAATACGGACAATATATTCCCTCAAATGCAAAGTTTTATCTAACCCTAGGAAGGGAATTAATGTGTAATTCACACTGATGGGCTAAAAAGTGGTGTGAATTACTCAGTAGATTAAAAATAGAAAGTAATTCAACATTTGCTAAGCATCTTTTGGTTGATAAAAGGCATTTACCTACAGCAGACCTCCCACCAGTGGTAAAATATTGAGAACTTCCCATTGAAAATCAGGAGTTAAGGAAGTTTGACCACTAGACCACTGTTACTGCTCATATTCAACAATGCATTGCAGGACACAGCTGGTACAAGAAGAGAATAAAAGGCATAATGATTGTTTAGGCAAAATAAAACCCCATGGTCATGAAGATAAAAAAAAGAAAAGAAAAGAAACTCAAAATAAAAATTATTAAAGTTTAAAAGATAGTAATACAAAGTTATACTAGGGCAAAGCACAGAAAGCAGTTGTATTTCCATAGAATTCAGCTAAAAGCTACTATTCAAGCAAAATTAAAACTCAGCAAGTTACCACTGAAAGAGAAATTAAGCCAGAATGTGATGCACATAACTGCAGCCTCAAAGAGCTGAGGTAGGGAAATCTCTGGTGTTTGACATGAGACCTTGTCTTAAAGTAAAATCATTTTATATATATAACAAAAACACAATGCATCTAATAATGGATGTAGACATTTGTTAAAATAAGTGAAAAGACCTAAATAAATAAAAAGCTGCACTAAATTTAGAGATGGGAAAAGCTCAATAGAAAAAAAATAAATAAAATAGCAGTTACTTCCCAATGGATCTATAGATTCCAGGTAGCCTCACCGGAAAAAGAAAATAAAAAAAGAAAAAGAAAAAGAAAAACCAACTCATCCAATAGGGATTTAGTAGTGAAAATTACAACAATTTAAAGATAATTAGGAGACAGAACTTGCCTTAACAGATTTTTTTTTATAAAGTCTTACAAATGCAGAGTTAGGTTAGAAACCAGACTGGCTAAATGAACAAAGTTAGGAATAGAAAGTTCTAGATACATGACAGACATGATATCGCCAAACTAGTGCTAAAAGAACAATTTGTAATAAATAGTGTTGGGAACATTGGCTACCCACATGTCTACAGATGAAACTGGACTCTATCCCCAAACCACAAACAATTAGTAATTTTTAAAGAAAGGCTAACAACAATAACAACAAATGAAAAACTTTGTTCTTGGCGACAAAAGCATTTTTAAATATTTCACACTTGAAAAAGCGTCATAATGGGAATCAGAAATATTTAGTGATAAATGTTGTGCCATGCCATATCAGCATCTGCAGAATATGTGTGTACCAAGAGTCTACAGAATGAGGACCAGCCTCAGAACATTTATAAACTTCATTCTGTAGATTCACATGAGGACAAGTAGAAAGGGATGGTCTCAATATACAAGTCAGGGGCTTAGAATAGGAAGTGGGAGAGAAGCAGAAGATAGCCCCCATAACATACAACATAATCTTGGTGCTTTAAAAGAAGACACATTTTACTTTCTCATAGCTCTGGACTCCAGAAGTTTGACCTTCAATCAAGGTATAGAGATTAGCAGTGGCTCTTTGGGGACTTAGGGAAATGTTTCACATCCCTGCCTTGCTTCTGTTAGCTCACTCACTACCACGTCCTCTGGCTTGCTGTACAGCTCCAAGGTCTCTGCCTCTACCCTCACACGGCCTTTCTGTATGTCTCAGTCACTGAACTCACAGAACTATCCAGAATCCAGGATGATCTCATCTCAAGATCTTCAATTTAAATACATTAGGAAAGTCTCTATTTAACAACAAAGTCTTGTTGACTGGGTCTTGAGATTATGGTTTGGGTATAACCTTTCAAAATTTTTCAATGAGTTCAAAAGGATATTAATATAAATCATGTGATTGTTCTCTGTGTATCTTTCCCTGAGACCAGTACATTCAAGAAAACAGATGACCTACAGGAATGGTGAGGGTGGAAGGGACAGATTGTCATCTGCAACAGACAAAGTTGTTTTCTAGAACACAGAACTACCCAGAATAACAGATAAATGACTCCAAGAAATGCAGACATTCAGTACTTTTGCTAGTTATAAGATCAACTCAGAAAAATGAATGGCATTTCTCTACTAACACTAACCAACAAGAAAAATAGAACAGAAAACAAGATGTCATTCACAATAACACTCAAAAAACTAAAGAGTATCAAATAACAATATCTTGATAAAACACTAGGTCTTAAGGAAATGTGGATATTATTCAATAGCATTAAAGGATACCAGGAAGCTCTAAATGAGAGACACATTCTATCTATGAATGTAACAATTTAGTATCATCAAGGTAACAAGTGCCTTCAAGTTAGTCTTAAAAATCCCTTAATTTCAATTAAAATTGCAACAGGATTTTTTAGGGCATCAATACAATTAGACTAATATTTTTGATCAAAATACATATTTAATATAAATGTGAGACTCATTCTATGCATACCAAGATATAGTATATACAGGTATATAGTCTAGGACTGCAGTTGGGGTGGTGCATTACCAGAATAGAGAAACCAACAAGCGGAAGAAATATGTTGCTTCCTAAATAGCTTGGAGAACTCAGTTCAGTGGAAGAAGGGAAAGAAAACCATGTGAATCCCTATGTCATAGTGTATTTCACAGTGACTCCAATGGGGACTAACAATTATAGAATGAAAGTTAGAAGTATGACCTCAAGGAAGAAACAGGCCAAGGAAGAATGCAATGTCAGGGAAAGGGGAAGGAAACCATAAAGCTGAAATAGTGAAAACTATTTGCAAAGTCTAAAACTGAACAGATTTAATATGAAGATGATATCATGAGCAAGACAATGTGGAAAATGATAGCGCACAAGCAGCAGAAAATATGGACAAAGGATATGAGTAGGCAATTCAAGAAGATAAAGAATTTGAATGTTAGTAGGCATACTACCCTAGTTTCTTTCTACTGCTGTGATAAACACCATAAACAAAGCAACCTGATAAGGACAGGAGTTTGTTTTATCTTACAGCTCAGTTGGTCATGAAGGGAAGTCAGGCAGAGACTCTGGGGGGCAGAGGCAAGAACTGAAGTAGAGGCCATGGAAGAAGGCTTCTTATTAGCTTGCTTCCTCTGTCTTACTCAGCTACCTGTCCTATAGAACCCAGGGCCACTTGCCTAGGGACAGCATGGCCCACAGTGGATTTGCTTTTCTTACGTCAATTAGCATTAAGAAAATATGGCCACCATCCAATCTCATTTGAAACATTCTTCTCTTGAGGGTCCCTCAGCCCAGGCAATTCTAGGTTTCTACCGAGTTGAGAGCTGAAGCTAGCTATGACACATATGAAAATATAATCTTACTACTTACCAGTGAACAGGGTTTCAAGACAACACTGCAAAACCTTTTACACGTTAGCAAATTCAGTATCAAGGATTGGCAAGGATAAGCACTCCCATACATACATATATATATATATATATATATATATATATGTATATGTATATGTATATGGTGGGAGCACTAAATGGGGGAATCCCATTGAAACATCTGAAGATGGTTTTGGCTGTGAGCGTTCTTGTCATCTATGGGCAGGAGTGCACTGTTCCATCTCTCCACGATGCCCGCAGAAGCTCCTGCCCAGGCCCCCCCAGGGAGCATGGCTGCTGCACAATCATGAGGTATCACTCAACACACTACTGCTTCAAGGAGTGGAGCTCATTATCTCCCCTCCCAACACATAAATAACTCCCCCCACTCTTTTGTGACCCTCTTTCTGTCAACATTACCAGGTACCTAACCTAGAGATTGCTTACCTGGCCTTTAATCATCTTAGTTATTTCTGCCTCCACTCTGCTCTTCAGGACTGGATAATGGCCTCCAATGTCCTCCAGCAAAGGGCACCAAGGACTACTTGGTCATTAAACCTAGCAGACAATACTCAGTCCTTAGCCTACTTGACCTCTCACCTCCAACACAAGAATCCAGAAGTCTCCAAACATCCTCCTCCCTTCCACACTGTGACACCACTCTCTTCGATCTGTCCTATTTCCCTGGTCACATTCTCTGCTCTCTCCTGCCTACCATTCCTTAATTGCTCATGCTGGCTTCTGGCCAAGGCCCTCTTCCATTTTTGATTCCTTCCACACGTCCGGGGCGACAGCATCTACTCTGCTAGTCTTCAATTACAGCTAATACACTGATGGCTTAACACTTATCTGATTCCAGATATCTTGACCGATACCCAAATTTATTTCTCCTTTTGGATATATCTTTGTAAATATCTCCCAAGAGCTTCAAATTCATTTAAGCTGGATTCAGTATCTTTTGCAACCCCATTGCCCATTCTTCACACTCTGGCCATTGCTTCACTAAATGATGCATTTTGTTTACCTGTGCCTGGGGGTCATCTGCAGCACCTTCCTCTTCCTCCTACTGACATTTCTCCTCCAATCTCCAACCCTGGCATATCACGTCTCCCAGGAGTTCTCCAATCAAATTTCTATGTACTTTCATTACTGCCCATGATTATAGCAATCCCCAGTAAACACTTTCTAATCTCTTCCCCACCAGATGGTCTGAGAGGGCCTTTCTAAACTCTTCCTATGACATTACTTCCATGACAGAGTTCCTGCCTTTTGTCCTGCTTTGTTTCTGGGTCCCTCCCTCACCTCTTTCTATATTGCACTGAGAATCTCTGACTGGCACCTCACTTCTTGCAGGCAAAACTCCTTGGCTTCTGCTGATGGCTATCTGGGCCACTTTCCTCAATGCTATGACCAAACACCTGCCAAGGGGGCAACTTAAGAGGGGAGGTATTTGTTTGGGCTCACAGTATATAGCCCTCCCCATATTGGAGACAGCAGGGCAGTGGATGTGGCTTGGATCTGGGAGATGGGAGGCTGCCTACTCACATCTGGGTGCATCAGGAAGCAGAGAAATGAGAATGCTGACATCCATCAGACTTTCTACATTTGTTCATTCTGGGCCTGCAGCCATTGGGAGAGTTCTGCCCATGTTTAGGGTGTGTGTTTCCTTCCCAGTTAAACCCCTCTTCCAGAAACACTCTCATAGACATTGTAAGCAACTGAGAAGCTCAAGCTGACAGTGAAGACTAACGGTCACGTGGCCACAGTCATAAAGCTAGTTGCCTACGGCAACTTCTTTACCATCCTTCTTCCCATTGTAATTCTGGTGTTACCTTTTAAAAATTTTTCCCATTATTATCTTAAGCATTTCTCCGAAATTCTCACTGCACCAATATGGCAGTTAATCATAATAATCAAGTCACCATCTATTTCTTATGTATTGGGCATTAAGTTTCAAGTGGAAGAGAGTATCACCTCCAGATCTCCTACAGTCCTCAGTACATAGAAGACAACAGACACATACAGCATGAATGAACACATGAATGAATGAGTTCTTTGTATCTGCCATATTTATTCTACTTAAAACATCAAGTACAACCTATCACCACCCTTTAACTTTTTTAGTTGCTATGCTGAACAGAGGCCAAACATTCTAGCTGGACATTCATGGTCTCCATGATCTGCCCCTGTGATTTTCTATTTGTTGTCCCCTAGTATATGTTTTTTCCTTCTCTGAATAACTTGTATTTCATATGGATTTGCTCCTCTGGTTTTTACCACTGTGACCTGGCTCAGGCTGTTTCTCATGCTTTCTGTGTATTCTTTCCACCCAGCTTAGCCTTACCTCTCACTCGAAACCCAATAACTATGTCTTCTATCCCATAGAAGTTTTCCTCTGATGGCTTCCTATTACATTGTTAGGAGACTCCTGGAGCCTTGACCTCTAGTGTAGCTCAGAAGTAGAGTGCCAACACTCTGGGAAAGACAGATCCTTAAGGATTTCCCTGTCGATGATACTGTGCACCTTAAGAAAGTCATTGACATCTTCATTTTCTCATGTTTGCTCTTCGTCAAATGCCCCCACACTCCAGACAACTCTGCTGGTCTATACAAGCTAAGCTCTAACTGTTCTACCACCCAAATTCCCAAGCCACAACACTCCTAACTTCATTGGCCAAGAATAAGAGATACAAGCAACTACTGTAATCACTAACTCAGATCGACTGTAGTTAGACCTACACTGGACCCACACAGGAACAATCTTACATGTAATCAGCCAAGCAAGGAGAGGCTCACAAGGCCCTATCTTTCACCTCTGAACTATTGGCTATTGATAGAGTTAGGGAAACATTTAGCTGTGTGCTTCCTGCTGAGCCCACCAGGCCCCACTGTGTCATTCTAAACCCACAGTCACAGAGAAGACCCTGGTGAATCTTGGTGGGCCACAAAACAAAGAATTTCCAAGTCCATATATCAATGTTTTAAAATGTGAGGCTATCTTGAAAGTAATATTAAGTTAATAGAAAGCAAATTACCAAAACAGGTGGCAACATCATATTTAAAACCACAGGGCAAAGACTAGTAGAATAAACATCTAGGTATAGTAACAGTATGACAGGCTCAGGGGGAAAATGACTTCGGGGAGATGGAAGGGAAGGGGAAGTAGGCAGCAAAGACGTGGTTTCTTTGCAAAGTATTAGTCTAAAGCAATATGAAATGATACCACCTTAAAAACATGTGCAACAGGGGCTGGAGAGACGGTTCACTGGCTAAGAGAACCAGCTGCTCTTCCAAAGGACTTAGGTTAGATTCCCAGCACTCACATGGCAGCTACTATATAACCATAACTCCAGTGTCAGGGAATCTGATGCTCTCTTCTGGCCTCCACAGGCACCAGACATGCATGTGGTACACAGATACACAAGCAGACAAAACACACATACACATAAAATAAATTGTAACAAAAGAAGATATTTTTGTGGCAGGTTTCACAATTCAAAATATTTTATTCTGAAACAATGTTTTACTTATTTAACCTGGGAAGGCATAAGAAGTTGTATCATAGAGAAAAATATACCTCAAGTGATGTCTGAACTCTGTGAATTTGACAAAAGTAGGAGCTGCTAGTTTTAAAGGAATTGATTTCATAACTGCAGGATGCTAACATCTCCCCACTATGAACAGATGCCACAGTCTTTGGACGAGGGTTTCAGGGGGATGACCACAGTCTTTCCCCTCCTGACCTCTTCTTTTATATAACCTCCTCCTCTGAAACGAAGAGAAATGTTTCCAGGTGAACTTCTATCATTTATTTAAATCTTTCCCCTAAGATTACTCTAAGATTACTAGTTCCTCATCCTCTAAGAGCATGAATTCCAACTGCTTCCCCCAGTTCCCTTCACTTTCCTTGGAAAATTAATTTACAAATATCACCATCTGATGGCCATAGTCAGCAGGTAAGTCAATAGGAAAAAGATAAACACTGTAATAAAAAAAAATAGGTGGGAAGGACATGAATGGATAGCTCTCAGAGGTAACCCAGTTGGTTGATAAATCCATAAAATTAAATATAATTAAAACACTGAGATGTTCTTTAATCAGATTGACAAAGATTAAAAATAAAAGAATATTGAAAGTCAGTGAGATGCACCATTATCCAGAGCTAATAAATAATATGCATTGATTCAGACTTCAGAACTGGAAAAGAGATTTTACCCATGGAAAACAAAAATCCCAGCACTGTGTCAAAACATCATTTACAAAAAAATGAACAAACTAAGGTAAGTTACATGGCCAGCCCTAGGAGACCAAATGGCATACATTATTATGCATTTGTTACCAATGCTATTGTTTAAAATGCAGTCAGTCAGGGCTAGAAAGATAACACAGCAGTTAAAAATGTTTGATAACACGGCAGTTAAAAATGTTTACTTCTGCCTGGCGGTGGTGGCGCACACCCTTAATCCCAGCACTCGGGAGGCAGAGGCAGGCAGATCTCTGTGAGTTCGAGGCCAGCCTGGTCTACAAAGTGAGTCCAGGACAGCCAGGCTGTTACACAGAGAAACCCTGTCTCGAAAAACCAAAAAAAAAAAAAAAAGTTTAATTTTAATTCTCTCACAGAGGACCCAAGTTTGATCCCCAGCCCTGGAAGAATGGCCTACAACCATCTGTAATTCCAATTCCCAATGATCTGACACCCTCTTTTAGAATTCACGGGTACCTCATGGATGTAGTGTGTATACACACACACACACACACACACACACACACACACACACACACACAGACTCAAACTTATGCACTGCACTGCTTGGGACATAACAATCTGTCCAGGCTGGCTTGGAGCTTTTCTTTCTGTCCGGTGCCCTTAAAACTGCAAGACCTGCCAGCCTCAGAATGGGTTGTCATGCTTTGGCAAAATATGCTTCTAGATTGTTAAATGTGGGGTTGATGAGCAAAGATAATTATAAAAGACAACTCTGTTCTGTCATGATTTATCAGTGATGAGTGAACTTATGACCAAGAGGAAGTTAAAACATGTTTCCAGGGACAAAATGATGTGATCTATGTTTTGGAACAACATGAATCTATCCCTACCTACTAAACTCTGTATAAATAAAGCCTGCAAGAGACCTAGGTTGTCAGAGTAGGTCAAGCCATACCAAGATGTGCTTCCTCTCTGACCTGTCTTTCATGAAAAGAAAAAAAAAAAAAACAGTAAAAGTGTAGTCAACCACTCAAATACTTTCAGGCAAGCTCTTAAAAAAAGAATTTTATGGCATAACTGAACATCAAACATCAGGCTAGTATAATCTCAACATGGTTTAAAATTGTCTGTATATAAAGAGTTATATGTAAAGAAGCAGAAACAATTGAAATGGTATGTCTAGTAGCCTGGTCAGAAAGACTATACTATTGTGTGTGTGTGTGTGTGTGTGTGTGTGTGTGTGACAGAGAGAGAGACACAGAGACAGACAGACAGACAGACAGTGTGTAGTTGTATTTGTGTGGTGTGTATCAGCTGATAAAAAGGATAAAGGTGCAGGATCAGAAGAGAACCTTGGGGGGCTGGAGAGATGGCTCAGCGGTTAAGAGCACTGACTGCTCTTCCAGAGGTCATGAGTTGAATTCCCAGCAACCACATGGTGGCTCACAACCATCCATAATGAAATCTGGTGCCCTCTTCTGGCCTGCAGATATACCTGCAGACAGAACACTGTATACATAATAAATAAATCTTTAAAAAAAAAAAAAGAAGAGAACCTTGGGTAACTGCTCTAGCATTTTCTGCCTTATTCTTTGAGGGAGATGGAGCTAAGCTGGCAGCCAGCAAGCCTCATGATTCTCCAGTCTCCAACCCCAACAGAAGCACACAACCGCATCTGGCACACAACCGCATCTGGCACACAACCGCATCTGGCACACAACCGCATCTGGCACTTTATGTGGATATTGGGATTCAAACTTGGGTCCTCATGCCTTAACAGGGAGCACATTTACAAACTGAGCCATCTCCCCAGCCCCGGGACTTTAAGCCTCCTCCTTTCCTTCCAGGTTTCTTGTATTTAGTTACTTATTATCATTCCAGAATGGCACCTCAGATGAAAGCCATGTATAAAAGAGGAGGATAAAATACTTACTTAGGTGATCATAAATTGAGTGCAAGGCTTGCTGAGCATGTTGGATGCACCTGACATGTAAGGGGCCTGGAAAACATCTGAGGCAATCAGGATCCACCAGGTGTGGTACGATCTTGATGCCGAGGGGAGGAAGAATGCCCGACCCCAACATCTTATAACACAGCAATGTTAGTCATTGTAATTGGGCAATTTAAAAACCCTCTGTCAATGTAGAGTAAGAGACAAGAAGTCTGTCTTCCAACCATTTTTCATTATTTTTTTAAAATCAAGTCACTTCCTGTTGCTTTGTGGACTCAGTTTTCTCATGCACAGTAGCTACCATTTCTGTTTTGACTTTCTAACAAAGCCTACTCAGCTTTAAACCTTGTCTGAATGCTGCTGTAAGAAAGAAAGACAGACAGAAAGAAAGAAACTAAGAAAGAAAGAAAAGGAAATGTAAGAAGGAGTTAATGGTTTAGGTTGAAGAGTATCCAAGAGAACTTCATCTCAGGAAGCACCTTCCGGTGATAGATGTGATCACTCCCAACACTTTCAAGCCACTCAAAAGACAACCATCTCTAGACAAATGTCACAGAAGCAAACAAGATTAAAAAGAAATCCAATGGAAACCAGAAAGAGAAGGAAATGAAAGGTGATCACCAGGCTTTTAGTTCTAAGAATGCAAGAACAAGCTTTTGTGTCTCTCATCCTGAAAACAATTTCATACTGGAAACCAGACACCATGGTTGGAGGAGCTGGTTGAGTTGTCTCTCCATCCCATTGCTGTATCTAACCTGGGCCTCAAACTGAGCCAGGATTCCAGGCATAGCTGGCATATTTGGGTTTGTCTGGGTACCCTGAATGGTCAAATAGTATTAGCCAAATTCCTACAGAGAGTTTGTATGAAGAGGACTGGAAAAGGGAAGGAGAGAGTTGGTGTCTTCATTACAGGGGTCAAAAGGCTAATGTGTGGTGTTAGTGGAAGAGTTTAGGGCAGGACAGAGAGGAAGGATGGACTAGGACTGTAGAATGAGGGCTGAATGGGGGGGGGGAGCAGTGAATATTCTCAAAGGGCCAGATGGCAAACATATTGAGCTTTGTGATCTAGAGCTAAAATTAGATATTCTACAGACACTTAGGAAACCATTTAAAAGGTAAAAAACATTCTTAGATCACATAGTCTATTTAAAACAAAAAACAAAAACAGATTAGTCTTGGCTGTAGTTAGCTGACACCTGGGAGAGTAGACACTACTAGGCTAACAGCAAAGAGATCTAGGAGTGCAGGGAGATGGCTAGGGGCTATGTAGGTAAATTGCTTGGTTAAGTGTTTGCCATCACATTTCCAGTGCAAAGGGACTGACAGATCCTTGAAGCTTAACTAAACTGGTGAGCTCCAAGTTCAGTAAGAGACCCTTTCTTAAATAAATAAATAAATAAATAAATAAATAATAAACAAACAAATAAATAAATGGAGACAAATAGAGGAAGGCACTTAACATCGACCTCTGGCTCCACAGGTATACACATACAGATGTACAAACACTCCCCACACAAATGTGTTCACACACATACAGCACACAGAGAGCGAAGGAGCCTGATTCCATTTTCTTCCTAGGTGATTTCAATCAAATCAGTTCTTTATCTACAAAATGGTTTAGATTCTTTATACACGTAATTATACAACATCACTGTTTGCAAAGAGTCCCATGAAAAAATTGGCATGAAAGAACTGATTGATTTCAAATTTCTGTCCCCCAAAAGAACTGTCATTGTAGCACTGCTATTGACAGTAAGTGTTTCATCTGGACAGACCTGACTGGTTCATCTCAAATGAGTATCAAGATCTTCACATATCCTACCTGTTTTCCTATGTTTTAAATTTTGAAATCTGACCTATTTTTAATCTAAAAGATAAGCACACAAAACTCAACCAGGGTGACAGAGTTGTGCTAGAAATTTTTGAAGTAGATATTAAATTATTACTAGTATTTATATTATAGTTAATTGGTCAGTGGTGTTAATCCTTAACCTGTCACTATAAATGATAACATAGAGACACCTGATAGATTTAAACAAGCCTTAGCCTGGATCATGTAATCTGAGCCCATCTAAACTAGCTTTTAACGATATTCTACAAATAAAACCCCAATATATACATATGTTCCCTTGGGCTGTTATTCTCCATGCTATACTGATGTTCCAGTCCATGTGGAATGATCTTCTTTTCTTCTCTCCTTCTTTCTCCTTCTGCCTCTTCTTCCCATGATCCTCTCTCTTCAAAAAACCCGCCAACCTTTCCCTGCCTACCTTTCCCTGCCTACTTCTCTTCTACCCAATCCAGGCTGCAGGCATTTTATTCAACCAATCAGAGAAATTCTGGGGACACAAGAGTTAAAAATGTCATCGGGGGTGTATGTGACTGCTAAATCATAGTAAGGGTGGCAGGGTACAACCAATTAACAATTGAATACATGCAGATCACCCCATCAAAATTCTGTCTTGTACTGGGCCTGGTACTAGAGCCCAGTGGACACTGGTACCATGTGCTCGGCTTGGCTGGCCTCTGCTTTGAATGAACAAATATAGACTAATTGACAGCGCACATTTCTGACTCACAAAGATTATTAAACATGGAAAACAAAGCAAGATTGGGGGTTTTCCCTCTCAGCTTGATAAAAATTTCTCCAGAGCTCAATATTGGTTGATATTATTATTCCAAAGGAGACAGCAGCATGCTTTTTGAAAGCAAAGGGCTTCCTTGTGGCCTTTCTTTATTTGAAGCAACAGGAAATTAATATAGGACTATATACATGGCCTGCTCCTCCCCAGTGGGTCTGAACATTACCTGGGAAGGGATGCACTTGGATACTTGCTGGCTTTAGCTCACCCTCAGGTCTTGAACAAGTTGAATTTGAATATTTGACTTTACCTCCATGCCAAGATATAAAAGTATCAAGATCAAGCCCCCCATTGCTGGTCCCTGAGAGGAGTAGAAGGGATCAGAAGGACCTACAGACACCGAGGGCCAGGGGTTGTCCCTTTAGAGTGCTCGCATCCCCAGAGAACTTGGGTCGAGACTAAGAGGATGCATATTTTCATTTTCAAAATAAAACTTCAAAAACAAAGGAAGGATTTGGACTGTGAGTTTTACTCTTAACACTGGGAACTATTTAAAAGCATAGGGGACTTTCCAGGAAAAGAGGGAAGGAAGGATAAAGGAAGGAAAAGAAAGGAGGAAATGGAAAAGGTAGTTAGAGAGGGAGGGAGGGAAACCATTCAAAGCAGTGTTCTCCTTGAAGCCTATCAGAAACCTTATGAATCTAGCTGTACCAAACACAATAAAACCAAAGCCTTATGTGATTCTAGTGCACTGCTGAACAAGGAGAGACTCTTCTTAGGCTGAGACAATCCCAGGAACATTACTCTAGCCAGTTCATCTGAAATAAGTAAATGCATATTTTAGATGTACCCTTGCCAGCAGCCTGGTTCCTGGCCATTGCTGAGCCTGTGCATAGCAACACAGGTCACAAAAGGGACCTCTTTCATCATCCTTCATTATCTCAGCCAGAATTGAGAATAACTAGCTGTACTAGCCAGGACAATTAAGTGATTTTATTTTCTATAGGAACCCAAGAACTATGGCGTATTCAGAGGCCAAATTATCCATACTTGGTGGCATTAATTCTACATGGGAAGAAAATGAATTCGGTAGTGAGTAGGAAAGTGTGGCAAGTGTGTGCACACGTTGTGCATGCATGTGTGCACATATGTGCACAAATGTGTTTGTCTGTGTGCACGTGTGTGTGTGTGCGTGCATGCATGAAGGCTTCGGGGATTGGACATGATAGATTTCTTTACTTTTCCACAAAAGCAAAGACAAATATGATGACTCCCACAGGAGATGGCTGCACGCCCTCACCGCTGAGGTTTGTTTCTAAGTGCTCTGAACCCATGTCTCACCTGCATGGGAATCAGGAGGCAAACAGGCAAACTTATCTGAGAGGTGCCACTATGAAAGGGCTAAAACGTTCCCAGACTTACTTTGCTGCTGCTTATGGGGTTGGAGGGTTGGGGGATGAGGTGGGGTGAGGTGGCCAGAGGTCACAGTCTGCTACCTGCAACACCAGGCTGAACGGCAATCCTGTAAGCAGCATTGACT
This sequence comes from Lophiomys imhausi, assembly GCA_907164525.1. Lineage (NCBI taxonomy): Eukaryota > Metazoa > Chordata > Mammalia > Rodentia > Muridae > Lophiomys > Lophiomys imhausi. Next base: position 414,026 of record CAJQZJ010032054.1, on the reverse strand, counting down.
TCACAAAATGATTCCCCTCTTCTTCTCACTTTGCCAAGTTTATTTTTATATTCTGTATTATATTTTGTATTATACATGATCTTAGCCAAAAGGCCAAGAAGTTATTATATATTTAGTATTAATATTATATTTATTTTTATATTATATTTATAGTAGAAATATATTATATATCATAAAACAATAATTTTATATTGTTTTATAGAATTAAACAATATTTTGTTAAAGGACAAGATGCTAGGCCAATTGCCCAGGAAACAGATGAAGGTCAGACATAGATGGATATAAATATTAAATGTCTTTATGGGAACTAATTATGTCTATTTCCTTAACACTTGTTCAGTATGTAGTTCATGTGCTTAGACAGATTTTGGTTTGGTTTGGAGATCTATCTATCTATCTATCTATCTATCTATCTATCTACCTACCTACCTACATACATACCTATCTCTATCATAAACTTATAAATTTAAAGAATTGTCACAAGTGGGGGTCTGAGGCCTCATCCCAAGAATTTAGATAGCACTTCAACCTCTGACAACAGGAAAATTTGGGGACAGTCTTTTGCTTGTTCCCTCTGTTGCCTTTGTTAGCTTCAACACTAATCTTAACAGAAACCAAACAGCTGAACCACCAGGTCCAGCTGTCTCCCCTGGGCTAAGTCTTAGGAATCAAGAGAAAACCTTTGGATTCTTTGCTGGTTTGGTTTTGTTCCATGGGAGTTCGTGTAGCAAAGAAAGTAGAAGAGCATTCTCGGCTTCCAAGTTTCCATTGCTGTTCATGAGTCCCCTGGTTCTTCCCATGGGGCAGGACAGTCATTTCTTCAACCCAGTAAACTTTTTTCTGGGTACAGACCATACCAGGATGGAAAAGACATAGTAGTGACAGAGAAGAAGATCATCGATTTTAAGACATTTTCATTTCCCCCTGGAATGGATATACAGAAAAAAAAAGGCATTTGCCTGTGACTCTGTAGGCGTTTGCAGGGAGAAAAAACTCATTTTCCATCATATGTATGTGTTAGAGACACTGTTCACTAATAATGATTTCACAGAGCTGGGGAAAAGGATCCGTGCTTAAGAGCACTGGCTGTTCTTGTAAAGGACCCATGTTTAGTTCCCAGCACCCATATCAGGCGCTCACAACAACCTGTAACTTCAAGTTCCAAGTGATTCAGTGCTGTCTTCTGGCATCTGTGGGCACTTGTACTCACATGGGACATGCACAGATAGGCATGCAGACAGACAGACAGACAGAAAAACACACACACATAACAGCATAAATAAATTTTGAAACAATAATTTTCATTCTGATTTTATCAATTTTCCACACAAAATCTACATTTTCATATAATACATTAAAATTAAAATGTAAATAAGATGAAGTGGATGGGACACAATTTCAGAAGTATAAGGTGATACCTAGCACCACTTGTAGGTGATTGAAAAGGGAAAAACACCCCAAAATTACCCAGTGATGGTCTGATTAGAAATTTGTGGCAACTGTGTGCAAACAAAGCCAAGATTCTCAATTACACTTCATTTAAAGTGGCACGCCAATGCTGTATTTTGCTTAATGATCCATATATTTTATTCTTTAAAACCAGTTTAATAGTTTATGGTTGTTTCCTGCATCTTCTACCATCTACTTTTATTGTTTTGAGAAACAGAAAATACAATTTTAATATGTAGATGGTTTTCTTTCTAAATATTGTACAGTCTCCATGTCACGAAATTTGACAGGCTCTCTGTCTTCCCAAACCATCTTTGGGCTGTATCAGGTACCATCAAACAATTCTGCTAACAATTGCACAGAGGTTGCAAGTGAATGGAATGTGTAACTTTTTTTTAAATTCATATACCAACTTGGATTTAGGCTTGTAAATATTTAAGACAAATGATATCAATCGCTAACTACACATGGTAGAGAATTTTTAGAAACTAAAGGCAATTAAAAACTGGATTTACATAAAGAAGTTATTTGGGGAGAAATTCCTACTGAAGCTTTTTGATGCTTGCAATCATTTTTTTTTAAAGGGCAATGTGGTGTTTTAAAATTTTAATTTAGTTCAAGAAAACTCATCCCCCCACCCACCAAAGCTGTGGTATTGCAGGGAAGCCTCACAAGGCAAGCTTCAGTCCTGAGCAAACAAAGCTGCTGCATTGATAAACCCTTGGAAAAAAAAGGGGGGGAGGGTTATAATGCGAGCATTGCTGTGACCTTAACTCTAGAGGTGCAAATACGAAGCTGTAATGGGAAAATTATGCATTAAAACGAACGGGGCTCTCACAATGCTTTCAGATTTCCATTTGTTCATGTTTCCTAGCTTTTCTAGATTCAAGTAACAATAAACAATCATATACAGTTAAGCCAAGAGGAAGCCTCTATTTCCTGAAAACAATTAAAGTGGGCAAACCGTACAGTCTGTAAATTATATTGCAAAAAAGTGATTTTACAAACAAAATGACCCAGCAGAGGAGATAGCCAAGGTGTGAGGAGCTCCTGACTAGTCAGTGAGGACAGAGCGGTACCAACATCTATCTGCAAAATCGTCAAGAGACTACCTACAATCTAAAAGTATTACACTTTACTTACGGTGAGATTTGCTTTTAATAGGACACACCCAGGTAAAACCTTCATCTGGGCTTAGCTCCTGAAGCTCATAAAGGGAACATGGGGATGCTACATCTGAATTTGAAGAAGACAAGAAAAAAAAAAAAGAAGAGGCCGGAGATAGGGAGGGAGAGGAGGAAGGAACATTCCCTACCGAAGATTCAAAGACTGGAATGAGAATTCAGTGGAATGATAAACAGGAAAGAAAGGGTTAAAGCTGGAGGAAAGAGAGGCTGAGGCTTTGTCCAGGAAGAAACTCCCAGTATTTTATTACTCTGAGAGGGGAAAACCATGAGCTGAACATTGTTTGAAATTAAAGATTAGTAGAAACTGAAATGGAAGATTTAATTCTATGAGAATTTGGTAAAGAGAAAAAAAAACAGGAACTGCATTCCCATTTATATGTGTTTTAAAGAATTACTTACATTCATTTATTTATTGGAGGAGGCCATGGTTGTGTGAGGGTTCAAAGAACAACTCAAGGGAGTTGGCTCTCTCCTACTACGCAAGTTCCAAGGATTGAACACAAGGGGCCAGGCTTGGCAGCAAGTGCGTTTGCCTGATGAGCCATCTTCCATTTATATCTGTGACCAATTACAGTTAAAGTCTAGATTTCAGAAGATTATAGTTGCTTTTCATGTCCATAGGAATCCAAATCTATGCTTTCTCAACCGCCCACGAATCAAGAGAATGGCTGCAAAATGTGCCATCACCATGGGGACCATGCTGAGGTCTATGTGGGGCATATACTCACTTTTTCCTATGCTAATGCTCCAAAGAATGACAAACATCAGGGTAAAACAGTATGGAAGAAAACCATAAAGGAAAAAGCCTTATAAGAAAATGTTGTAGGAAAAAGTCATTGTGCCTTCCAGTTTCTGATTTTTTTTTTTTTGATATTGGGGTTTTGAGGGGGGCTTTTTTTGTTTTGGTTAGGGTTTTTGTTTTTTTGTTCAGGGTTTTTTTTTTTGTTTGTTTGTTGGTTGGTTAGTTGGTTTTTCAAGAGAGAGATTCTGTGTGTAACAGACCTGGATGTCCTGAACCCTCTTTGTAGACCAGACCAGGCTGGCCTTGAACTCACAGACATCTGCCTGCCTCTGCCTCCAGAGTGCTGGGATTAAAGGTGTGCACCACCATGGCTGGCACCCTTTGGAATTCTAAGGCTCACAGTGAACAGTGCACTTACCTAGGAAAGCAGATACGACGGTCTAGAAGCAGGTGGCTGTGGTTTGCTCTTTGTGAAGGTGATCTGTCAGTAATAGGAGAGTCAAGTTTGTGGAAGCAGCCTGGGTGTCAGCAAAACGGGACCCTGATCCACCCTGGAAATCACTTGACAGGACCATATGATATACATATGATATACAAGGGGTGGTCCTAGAAGGAAAGTCACACCTATTTTAAAATGTTTCTGTAGGGACCATCCTAGGCAGATTCCAGCTTGTTTAACTTGGTATGAGGTTCAGGACTAATGTCTACATGCAGGTATCTGGAGATCAGTAGTGTGTAAACAACTGGAGGTTACTGGACTTGCAGAAACACAGAGGGAGGGTATAGACAAAAGGTTGCTAAAGTCCAAACCAAATCCAAGCCCTAGGGCCTGGGGTGGCATAGCTACATGGTAGATTACTTGCCTAGCAATCGCTCTGTGTTTGACTCCATTGTGCATGCTCCCCCCCCGACACACACACACATGGACGCACACACACACATACACACACACACACACACACACACACACACACACACACACACAAAGCCCTAGTCTTGTTTACATACATATTACTACTCTCCACTAGAACTCATCTTCTCACCGGAAGAGCATGTGACGTAATGAGAGTGGGTCTTTTTCTACGTCCATTTTACACTGCTTAAAATACAGGGTAAATTTTGAAGGTTTTCTGTCACACCTTCAGTGATGCTTACTTCTGGCAAGAAAAGATGAAGGACACTGCCGGACAAAAGACAGGAGAGAGAGAGAGAGAGAGAGAGAAGGAGGGAGGGAGGGAGGAAGAGAGAGACATGGGGGGTGTGAAGCGGAGTGGGGTGCTATGCAGTGTGAGTGGATAAAAGTAAAATTATTAAGAGATCCTTGGTTTCTCCCAGTGAACATCTCTGACAGGCACACAGCCATATCTTCCATTCCTTTCCTCACTGAGGCAAGGTCTGAAGCTGTAGGCAGGGCTAGCCTCAAATTCACCCCAATGCTCCTGTCTCAGCCACCTAAGTACAGATATAAACTACCACACCAGGACCATCCAACCATTAAAAAATACAGATCAGAGTCAAGTGTAGTGATGCATGCTGGGCATATTAGCATGAAGGTGGAGCAGGAGGACCAGGAATTGGAAGTCAGATGGATTACATAGTGAGATCCTGTTTCCAGAACAAAACAAAAACAAAAGACAAAAAAAAAAAAAACCCTACCTAAATAAATATTAACAGATATTCAGGGTCTTATATACCACATAAACAACTTTGCTTTTCAACACAATCTTCCCAGGAGAGGGACCATGAGATGAAGGATCATCCTCCTATCCTGAACAATCCATTTTTTTCTTCTTCATTTTAGGTTTTAAAAACTATAAACACCATTTGGTCCTCTTCTCTCCTGAGAAGTAGAAAAAGAAGCCTCGAAAGATTCTGCAGGTGCAGATATCTGCCACAGTGCCCAGATATAAATAGCCTCTCCTCCTCTTCCTCCATCTCTCTCAAACTTCCTCCAACAGAATTTGACCTCTGTGTTTTCCATGTCATTATGAGATCTTGGTACTGAGGTGGGCAGTTACCTACTGGTCCATTAAGCATAAAGTCCATCTACGGGTGACTTATAATCCAGGCAGACACACTCTCTATCTGCCAACAGCTATCTCAGTCACAGGCTTCCTTCAAACCACAAACTAAACAGAGCTCAGAAGATGGAACTAGAGTGCAACCTTCAATTCTAAATATTTGGTAGATAATTCAGACTATTCTGGAGCCCACTCTGAGTCCTCCACTGTATTTGCACAGATCTTGTTTTATGCTGCCTGGCTTGAGTACAGGTGCTACAGCCACACAGACACAGACAGGAATTGACAGTTGTAGAAACACCTCCAAAGCATGTAGAAACAAATGAAAGACCCAGCGGAACAAACTGTGCCCATTCACTCAGCTTCTACAATTTCAGAGCTCACGTGCGACAGGGCTTGGTACGTCCTTAAACTCACGGTCTTAAAAAGTCTGAAGCTTCAAGTGGTTTCATGGCAGGAGGGTGCAGGGGAGACACGAAAGCAACATGAAAATTTTAAACGCAATTATTTTTGATTAGAGTATTTGGATGGAAAGATCTGGAGAGTATTGTTTTTGATAAGACATCCTCACTTGACAAGAGCTGTTACCACTTCAGGGCTCTCTTTTGTCAGCCAAGGATGGAAGGACCACCAGAAAGAATTAACTTCAGCTTTTAAACAGTTTGAAAATGTCATCAAGGTCAGGGAAGATCTGTTTCTTTCTCTGTCGTATTTACCTGATGAGCTTTTGGGTAACAATGCAATTTTACTTTTTTTTTTTTTTTTTCCATTTGGACTGACTAAAGTCATGGTGGCTGATCTCAGGTTAATGACAATGGACAAGAAAACATTATGATTGGCTGGGCTTTGTGTCCATCACTGCTATTTAAGGTGTAAGCAAGACAAACTAGACTTTCTAATAGCAATAACTGGCTATTAGAAAGTGGGGGAGGGTACTGCTGGGTTTCCTTTGGCATTTTTTTGTAGCCATTTATTTGATTTTCAGTTACATGGGAGCCAAGGGAAAAGCTTTTATGCCTTTTACCTTGGTAACACACCTATTGTTCCTACTTTTTTTGTATATGTGCTCAACAGCTTTTGCAAAATTCAACACATACACACAGGTGCATACATACACACATGGAATGCATGTCAACATGGAATGCAAATATTGGTTTGTTTTTTTAAAAAAATGAGAGAGTAGAAAAAAAAAGACCCAGGTGTTATTTCTGATGATGGCAGTGATTTTTTTCCCCCAAAGATACATCCGATTTAATATGAGGTGGAAGCTCAGTTTCATTTTAAACAACACAAGGCTTGAAGGTGATTTCATGTTTCTAATGCACAATTCCTCCTTCTAAAGAGGAAAGCGAAACGTTAAAGCGAGTTCAAGTGCTATTGTAGGAAGCTAATTCCCCCTTCCCACACGCGATGCCGAGAGAAAGGTCAAGCTCGCTGTCACTTGTCTCTAACTGATGCTTGGGGCCTGTGTGCACTGAGCATGCTATATTTAAAAGAAGCCAAGCACTCGGCCATTTTCTGCATCAACTGTATTAATCATAAGCCCTCCATCTTGAGCTGAGATGAGGGATTAAACATAATGAGTTTGTACACAGCGAATGACCAGAGAGGGTCTCTCTGTTCAAAACCAGACTCTTGTTTCTTCACCATTTCAAAATGCAAGTAACCCTTACGGCAGGGAGAACGGGGAGGGGTCCTCCCTCTCATCCACTGTAATTTATAGGGCAGGCTGCTCATAACATGGGAATTTATCAACTGGTCTGCCAGACTGAGCAGGCGGCTGAGTCCTGATCACTCCTTGACAAACGAAGTGAGGAAGACAGCACAAGACGCTGAAAGGGGAAGACAAATGCAGGACGCGGGTTATTCTTGAAGAAGCTTCAAAAAGGCAGACTGGATCCACTTGGACTTAAGTTTTGTACAAGGTGATAAGTATGGGTCTAATTTCACGCTTTTACATGTCAACATCCAGTTGGACCAGCACCATATGTTGAAGATGCTGTCCTTTTTGCATTGTGCGGTTTTGGATTCTTTATCAAAAATTAAGAGACCATAGGTATGTGGGTTCATTTCTGAGTCTTCAATTCGATTCCATTGATCTACTGGTCTGTTTATATACCAGTACCATGTTGTTTTTACTACTATTGCTCTGTAGTATAGCTTGAAATCTGGGATGGTGATACCTCCGGGTGTTTTTAAATTATACTGGATTGATTTAACTATTCTGTTTTTTTTTTTTTTTTTTTTTTGTTCCATATGAAGTTGAGAATTGCTTTTTCCAGGTCTATAAAGAACTGTGGTGGTATTTTGATAGGAATTGCATTGAATCTGTATATCGCTTTTGAAGGCTGGGCACACTAAATCTATTAGAAGAGAAAGTGGGGAAATCCCTTTAACTCATTGGCACAAGTGACAACTTCCTGAACAGAACACCAACAGCTCAAGATCTAAGACTAACAATCAATAAATGGGACCTCATGAAACTGGAAAGCTTCTTTAAGGCAAAAGATACTGTCATTCAAACAAAATGGCAACCTACACATTGGGAAAAAATCTTCACCAACCCCACATCTGACAGAGGGCTAATATCCAAAATTTACAAAGAACTCAAGAAATTAAATGCCAAGAAACCAAATAATCCAATCAAAAAATGGGGAACAGACCTAAACAGAGAATTTATAAAGGAGGAATCCCCAATGGCTGAGAGACACTTGAAGAAATGCTCAGCATCCTTAATCATCAGAGAAATGCAACTTAAGACAACTCTGAAACTCCATCTCACACCTGTCAGAATGGCTAAGATCAAAAACTCAAATGACAGCACATGCTGACAAGATTGTGGAGAAAGGGGAACACTCCTCCATTGCTGGTGGGAGTGCAAGCTCGAACAACTACTATGGAAATCAGTCTGGCGATATCTTAGAAAAGTTGGAATAGCTCTACCTCAAGACCCAGCCATACCACTTCTGGTAAACATCCAAATGATTCCTCACCAAATCACAAGGAAGTTTCCTCATCTATGTTCATAGCAGTCTTATTTGTAATAGTTAGATGTCTCTCAACTGAGGAATGGATAAAAAAAAAACTGTGGTACATCTATACAATGGAATACTACTCAGCCATCAGAAAAAACAAAATCATGTAATTTGCAGCCAAATGGATAGAACTAGAGAAGCTCATCCTAAGTGAGCTAAATCAGACTTAGACAGATGTACATGGCATTTATTTACTTATAATCGGATTTTAGCCATATAGTACAGGATAACTATACTACAGCCAATGCACCAAAGGGAACAGGAACATAGTCTTTGAACAGGAACAAATGAGACTTTGCCCTAGCGGTGCTGCCTTGTATGCCCCCAGTGCATTAGGAGGCTCTTGGCCCTCATATGACTGCTGAACTGGGCTGGGGGACTGTTACGTAGGGACTTCACTCCAGAGGAATGGGATGGAAGGGATAGAGGATAGTGGGTGGGAGGGCAGGACTGGGAGGGGTGGGAAGAGGGCACTGTGATGAAGATGTAACCTGAAGTAATAAATAAATATTTAAAAAGAGAGAGAAAAAACAAAAAATAAAAAAGGCACACTGAAAACTGTAGAGTAAGTAGGCACCTCTGAATACACAATGTGAACATTTACAATCTCAACAAAATAGCACTCTATGGTAATACTGGCTGATTTTCATCAACTAGATCCAAACCTAGACATATCTGGGGAAAAGGACTCTTAACTGAGAAAATTACTTCATAATATTGGCCTATGAGTAAGTCTGTAGGGTATTTTCTTAATTAGTGATGAATGTGAGACGGCCTAGCCCACTGTGGCTAATGGCACCCCTGGGAGGATAATCCTGGGGTATATTAGAAAGCCAGGAGGAACAAGCCAGTGGGCAGCAGAAACTAGTCAAGTTATTAGTCAAATGGATTATCTTCATGTTTTGCAAGAAAACATGGTAAAGTAAACTTGACCAATGGGAAATTATGTATCATAAAAGAGCAGACCATAATAGGGTCCTCAAAATGTTCACATACCTAAAAAGAACATCATTCAAATCTCCAGAAATGTTACTAGCACCTCCTCACAGCTGCTCAAATGTCACCCAGATCATACAGTCTCACTAGAGGGTCTTAGATAATGACCTGTCATCCCCTTAGACTCCCAAGGCCATGCTACCTATGAAATTCTCGTGGCTCTGCATCTTGGCCCATCGGTGACACAGTCAGTGTTACGAAGTTCTGACAAATCAATCATAATGGAAAAATCCTCTAACTCATGTCTAAAAATTAGTTTGGCACAAAGTGATCACAGCCAAGCCATCTGGAACCCATACTTCCTGTGAATAGTGCTTATGATTAGAATAGTCTACATTCCAGGTAATTCCCCATCTCCAGTTTTGCCCAGAATCCTCTTAGAAGCATGGTGACCATGGCTGTCTGTTGATGCTCTTAATGTCTGCTTGTCATCAACACATCTGGGAGTAGAAATCTCCACGTCATCATGAACACGGGATCAGGAAGACATGGAGGTTCTGCCACTATGATCTATGCACTTGGCCAGGCTGTTTATAGTTCATGTGGAATTTTTTTTTATAAGCCTAGGATAAAATCATTCTCTGCTGATAGGTTAGGCCAGTGGAGCTCTGAAAACTTCTGTAACTTACATGAATTGCCACAGTTCATCATGACAGTATTCAAAAGTGTCATCTTAAACACCCTATAGGAAGATTAAAGGACCAAGAAGCACCTTTGGCTTGCGTGTGGACTTCAAACCACAGGTGACAGCTACTCTCCCTCCCATTTCACACCTAAAACAGACGAGGGTATCACAAGCTCTGCCCGCCTTTGGAAGTAGAGCAGTCCCCACACATTCAGATTGGCCCTAAAGAAGACACACGACCACCGTATGTCTCTGGTGATGATTGACTCAAACTTGGACATCCATTCATTTCCAGTTTCTCTCCCTCGGTGGCTTAGAAGATCATATTTTCTGAAACAGAATACTGGCCTAGTGAGGTGAGATGGGTTACGGCCAGTCACAGTTGACTACACTGGACAGCTGGGAGGCCATTCATAGTGCTGTATTTTAAATCAGAAATGTCTAGTCTATTACAACACTGACCAGCTCCCTTATCAGTGGTGTTAGAGATTGGAAGACAAGGAAAATGAAATGCAAAATCCGTCTTATAGGAAGATTCAAGACAAGGGCACCTTTAAAAACCCTCCCCAAATCCATGAGAATTAACAACAAGCTCTACAGAAGAAGAAGCTGAGCAGGTGTGCAAAGCTGTCCACAGTTCTGCCAATAGTTTACTGATTTTGAACTCAGAGAACCACCTTCCTCTAGGGCATCAAATGGATTCCTTACGATGTTTCTGGTCCCCTGCTTCTTTGAACAACTTTATTTCTGCTGCTTCTTTCTTTAGCCTCAGCTGAAGACCACAGCTCATTGCCATCTATACCCTCATTGGCATTTACACCGAGAAGGGTCCTGTATATTTCTTGCCTTCTTAAACCAACCATTAGCTCTGCCTACAGACTACCAATGCTCTACATTTTCTGAATGCCCACAAGCCTTTCTGTCCCATGTTTCAAACCTTCATCATAGAATGGCCTATAAATGTTGTGTTAGTTGTTTCTCAAAATTTAGGACCATTGTTTAAATTTCTTCTGTACATCTGAAATCCCTACCACTCTAATGGGTTGGTTTGAATAAGGAGTCATTGATCAATTGATTTGTTAACCTATAGACTAGCTTTAAAGATCCAGGCCCATAGCTCGTCAGACAGGTAGGGACACTCAGGATATGAGAGAGATTTGAAGAAGAAAGTTGTATTTGGTGGCATCTGAAGAACAAAACCTATAGTAGGGATATCTGCTTCTTGAGTTGGGATATATAAATGGGTTACTGAAAGCCAATGTCATGGAAAAAAATCAACGCCAAAAACAAAACAAAACAAAAAATCCAATGACTTTGATGGCTTTTCTCTGGGTATCTGCAACTTACCAGCTCCAACCCTTTTCACCAATTCATCTGTTTAGTTTACAGCAATCTGGAAGCTTCCATACATGCCAGGAATGGAGGTACGGAATGTGTTAGCAACAATGGCTGCCGGTCAGCACAGCCTGTACTGTGAATGAACCAGAATCCACAGTGTCTTGCCAGAATGGTGGGTGCAGGCTTGAGCCAAGTTCTGAGAGGCTGCATTTCCAACCCTTTCACCCCTTAGTGAGGGTAATGCCTCGTGGATTGAAGTTAGCCAAGCTGCATCTTTATTTATTAATTTCCCTTTATTCCACTGTTGATAATACCTGCAAGGACTACATGGGGTCGTCATGCAAGACTTTAAAACTGGCTGCAAATTAGAGTAAACACTTTGCAACAGCTCAACACTTAGCAGTAGTGGGATGGTGGGAGAGGGGAGCAGAGCAGAACTGAACCAGATGTTTACATGAGGCACAACTTCATAAGAATCCCAGCCAGGCCTTTAAATATCTTCCAGCAAACTGCTACATCTCTCTGTACCTTGGTCTCTTTACAGGAAAAAAAAAAAGGGCCATAGTAGCCATCTTACAGGGGCTGTGGTTAGCATATGGATGTCGAGTTTTATTTGTCTAGCATGAAGGACCACTATGAAGGGATGATGGGACACCAGGAAAGGGAGGTGGAAAAGTGATCCTGTTTCCATAAGGTCATTTGGCCCTGAGTCACCATCTTTTATTTCTCCTTCCGGAATTCTGACTTCTAGAATATTGTCTCCCTTCTGCACTCAGCATTACCAGCTACTCCTCCCCTATTTAGACACGCCAAGCTGCCAAAGTTCTAGGTCTCGACAAAGCTCTGCTGGATAAAACAAATATTTCATTAACAATCTGTCCCCAGGTGCTACAGATGTTCCACCTGAAATGAAAGTAGAAATTCATATGGTCTCACCCTCCAGCAGTCTCATTCTCTGGCAAAATAGAGGTTTAATTAAGGTCAAATCTCCCAAGCCATAGCCCAGGATGAATTTAGGTCAGTTCAAACAGGTATTCTAGTTAATTTGTTCTAAATGGTTGTGTTTATACAGTGAGGGAAGGGAAAGGCCTTTTTAAAAAATGAAGGCTCCTGGCTGGTATAGAATGGGGGAGAAGAAGCAATAGCCAAAGTTCTAAACAGAACTCACACCATAGCAAGACAATTTCCACAAATTAGAGGGAAGAAATGTCTATGCAATTTTCTTATTGAACTGGGGCCTGAACCCCAGGGCCTTGCATACTCCAGCTACATGCTCTGCCACTAAGCTACAGTGCAAGGCTGCTTCTGTTTGCTTGTTTGTTTGTTTTGCAGCAATGTCTCCATAAGTTGTACATTGGACTCTGAAATCACTATGTAGCCAGGCAACTTGCAATTCTCCTGGCTCAGCCTCCTGATCAGCTGTGACTGTAGGCATGTACCACTATCCCTGGCTGCATTCTGTATAATTTTCAACTACAAATTAAGTATCTATGTAAACAATTTATTAGCATGTTCTTGGCTATGCCAAGAAGGAGTTGAATCAAAGGGAAGACCTCAGATGGAAATCTACTAACAATGTTGTTTCAACCTCACCATAAAAAGCAGATCCTCTAACCAGAGAATCAGACAGAGTGCAGGACAGGAGGACTCCAACTGTTGTAGGAAGGACTGGGGAGATGGTTCATTCGTTAAGAGCACCACTCATAAGGAAGATCTGAGTTTAGTTCCTAGCATCCACACTGAATGGCTCACAACCACCTATAATGCCAGCTCTCGGGGATCTGATGCCATCTTCTGGCCTCTAGAGGCATGTACACATACATGTGCACACACACACAGAGAAACAAAAAAATAAATGTACAATAAATAAATACATGTCATCTGAGTGCTGCCTTCAGTGCACATCAACAAAGAAGCAAAGAGAAGAGCTACCCATTGCAGGAGAGGATAGACGAACACATCCCATTCCCTGGACTCACTCACATACTTCTCTTTTCCTCTTCTGTGTTTCTTGCTCCTGTTTTTCTTACGCTTCATGTTTGGCTATCCTATCATTTCCCTCAATAGGCTCCTTAAGAGTTTGAGATGTTGGACCAGTGAAATGACTCAGTGGTTAAAAGTACTTGCCACCAAGTCTGACCACCCGAGTCTTATCCCTGGGACCTGGAGCCACTTGGTGGAAAGGAGACCCACAAGTTGTTTACTGACCTCCATATGTGAGCAATGGCACACATGCAACCACCCACCCATGCACACAAATAAATTAATATATAATGTAGTAAGATTTTTAAAGACTTAAAATGTTCACTGTCATTCTAAGCTTCCTGAGTGCCGTTTCTGCTTACGGGACCTGTTTATAAACTGAACCTGGACATTCCACATTCCTCTTTGCAGAGAGTCTTGCAGCTGCCCAGAGACACCTGGCACCCACTCCCTCTCTGGAGCCCCCCCCCCCTCCATGACTCTTAGAAGCTCTCTGAGCTTCATGCAAGCCAGGACCCAGAAGCCCAATATTCATGCTCATTGCTAGCACTTAACAGACATATTTACCCTTAAACATAACATCCACGGTACATTCTCTGGCTCCCACCAGTGATATGTGGACTGATATTTTATCTCAGTCCAAAACGGCAAGACAGCGGATAATGAAATTAGTGGCCTAATTGTCCAACCCAGAAGGGCACGATGCATTTTTAAAGTGCAACATTTTTTTCCTATCTAATTCAAAATTGGGAATATTAAACTTAAATACTGTTTCTAGCTTCTGTTCGTGACAGGCAGAGCTCCCCAAGGGGTGGCTGCCTTCAAAGACAGGTAAATGAGGGCCCATATAAAACAGCCACGTATTGATGTTGTAGTAAAATTCCAGAAAAATACATTGGCAGACAAGTAAATTTGTCACTAATAATTTAATGTAATTTCCCTAAAATGGAGGTAATGGGTATTCGGGGAATATACCCCCAGGGTTTACATCAAATGTGTGTGTGGAAAATGGTGAAATAATATTTTTTTAAATGTAGATGCTTTATCTGGCATGTTGGTTTATGGTGAAATTATTCTTCTAAAATGAAATTGGAGTGGAGGGAAACTTTAAGTCCCCAGTCCGTTGTACCCTTCCACTTCCAAATCTTTTCTAGTGGTGGCTGAGAAGTGATGACTGACTGGAAGCTAGGGACATTTGTTTGCATTTTATTTCCCCCTTAAAATGATGTACTGCAATTACCAAATATTAATGAACCAATCATGTAGCAAATAGTATTTCCTGTGTCACTCTGAGTTATAGAATCTAATATCGGTCTCATTTGAAACATTCCAAAGTTGCATATTTTTTCCCTTTGCAAAGTGACAGCTCAAATTGTGTTTAGTTGCATTCATCCAACCACGAGCAAATCAAGTATAAAAATTTCATTTTGTCTAAGTGTTAATGCAATTTTTTAAGATCATATCCCAGGATGGCTTACTTTGTGCCATGCAGGATGATATTAGATCCTGCTTATACACTATTATCAATTATATTACATGGTCTGAGAAAATTTTAAAACAGGACTAGGGTAAGACCCAAGTCATGAAATTCCAAGAAAGGAAAAACACAAAGCAAGCAAAAAAGTCATCAATTTTTTTTTAGCTGTTTCTAGGGTTTCAGCGTTTATGTTTATATAACAAATAGGCTGATTTCCAGCTATAAATCTGAATTTCATTGCTGTTATGGTGGGCTTAATATGAAAAAAGACCTGCAATATGCAGAGGTAATAGGGACGGACACTCAGCTGCTGAATGGAAGAATGTGAGACCCAGGGTCAGGGGCAGAAGGGAGGAGAGAATGTGAACACCGCAAGGGAGAAAAAGCTGCCTCAAGGTAGAAGCATCTGAAGGGTGAATTAATATCAATGTCAAAATTCTAGAATGTCTATCATTTTTCTACAGAATATTGACAGAGTGAAATGAGCTCAGCGGACAATAAAGAATCCATTCCCCCAAGAAGAAAAAAAAAAAAAAGAAAGGAAGGAAGCAGGCAAACACACAGGCTTCATAAACCCATCTTATCAAGTGTGAGGTCTAAGACCATCAAGTTGTTCTAGGGACCCCAGGATTCCTGATTTCTCACTCCAGGTAGTGAGGACAACTCTTAGCTCCTATTCAAAGACATTTCTTTCTCCCCCACATCTAACCTCATGTCCACTTCTTCCACTCACAGGACACATGGAAGTGTAGAAAGGAATCCTAAAGAAGAGAAAAAAAATGCCAAAGCATCAATTACGCTTTTCCATCTTCGTGGAGTCAGCCATGGAAAAATTTCATCTTTCTTATTGCCACATTTCCAGTGAATGTTCTACATTCTCTGCGAGGAAGGGGGAGTGATTTTTATTTTAGGTATCTAAGAAAAATGTCTGGATTCTGAAGTCATTTGAATACACTATAGCTGTGGAACTATGAAAGACACGTGCCATACTTTTTATTTACTCAACTTAGCCACAGCTGGATCTGCATCATTTGAGTTTATAAATCAAGCATGGAAAGTGTGCTAGATTTTTGGAGAGCTGCTGTTTGTACAAAGCTGGTTATGTTTTCTGATAATTCAGAATAATATTTGAGAAACCTTCTTCACCAACGAGCAGGCACACACCTCACAGTGAGACTGTAGATCACACCTGCCTCACTCCACATGTTTATACTTCATAAAGTTTAAATGTCACAGATGTAACAGGATTCTGGTTTAAGAGTGAGAGAATTAAGCCCTGCCCCTCGAAGGCATCCAGTAGGTCTAAGTAAAGTAAAGAAAGTAAAGGTTTTACTTTCTTACTATAGTATCAAGAATGTACTATTCATGTCCACATTTGGGGAGAGGGAGACAACAGCTCCACATTCCCCAGGTTCATAGTTCAGATAAGAATGTCCAATTGAAAAAAGTCTGCCAACTTGATGACCCCATGGAGAATGTATGGAACCGGGGAGGGCCTGTTCAAATGCAGAACCTGACTGGGTGGGGTTAGGGTGGAGCCCAGGGGGTCTGTGTTTCCAATCAACTCAAAGTGATGCTCAGATCTCATGATCCTGAAACCAGTGGGCAGAAAGATTCTCCTACCTGACTCCCTCTTCAGGATGCGAACACTTAGAGGATGCACTAAGTGACGTATGGGGCGATTTGTACCTAGGATGAATTCACTTGGAGCGGAAGTAACAGACAACAAAGCCCTAAAGGAAACCCACTCAGGCCATGATTGCTTTGAACTCATTTCTTTGTCCAACAGGTTTTTTACCTCTACATAAAAGTTTTCCTAGGGAACTTATTCCCAAACTGAAAATTGCAATGTATATTCTAATTTGAAAATCTGTTCATAGAAAGAGATTTTAAGTATTAAATTATATATATATACTTATTATATAATAACATATTATATATACATATATATTATAACAATTAAACAAAAAGAGGTCATGAATTTGAGAGATCAAGGAAGCTTTATGGGAGGGATTAGAGGGAGCAAAAGAAAAGAGGAAATTATATAATTACATTTTAATTTCAAAAATAAAAATAATTTAAAAGGTATAAAAACGAAATTACATTCAGACACCAGCATGATCGACGACCTTCAATAAGGAAAATTAAATCCTGTGAGCTGGAGCAATCTAGAAGACATAGCCCATGTGATCACCAAGGGACAGTTTACAGCCCTTTGCTTCTAATACTATTTCTACTGGGATTCATCCCTTCCTTCCAACTGCTAATTACTCCTCACTTTGTGTGTGTGCATATTTGTATATGTGTGAGGGTGTACCTGCATATGTATGGACATGCATGTGAAGGCCAGAAGTCAACAAGGAATTTTTTCCTTCTTTCTCCACTGACATTAAAAGGAAAACAGATGCTATTGTGATTATCAGCTAGAAGCACATCCAACCTTATTTTGCTTTGAGACAGGGTCTCTCACTAAACCTGAAACACACCAGTTGGCTAGAAACTTGGCTAACAAGTCCCAGGGCTCCTACTGTCTTTGACTCCCTATCACTGGAGTTACATACACACCACCAAGCCCAGCTTTCTGTTTTGAGGGTACTGGGAGCCCACACTAAGGCTCCCATGCTTGTGCTGCAAGCACTCTACCGAGGGGCCTTTCCCTATAATGTAGCATACATTTGCTTAAAGACTCAGCAACTCTTTGACCTTCACTGACTTCATATCCTTCTCCATCATCATGAAACTCACGCCTAGGATGCTGTGCTTCACTTGGTCCCAGTGCTTGATTTTATTTTCCAGATGTTTCCCCTAACTTCCAGGACCTTCCTCGATGTACAGGGTGAGGGACACTTATTAAGCTGATGTTATGTCAAGCCCCCATACAGGATGTAGGGATCCAGAGTTAAAGACAGAGTTTAACTTCTCACACAATAGTAGCTTGCATTTAAAACAGTGCTATAATATCACAAAGAAGACTGACACTAAAATGACTATGCTACCGCGATTACTGAGTGGAAACTAAGTTCTAAAGGAGATTTCCTGCAACAGAATGCCTAAGCAAAGGCAGTTCCACTGAAGGGGAGAGGTTGAAATAAATACACAGGCACAAACACAGGGAATACCAAGTGAATGAGTGTGCTTTGTAGTGTGATTGCTGAACCTGGGACGGGAAGAGGGAAGAGGACACAAACCAAATGGGTAAACCGAGGTCATTGTGAAGGGTCTTATTTACATTATGATGCAAAAGATATCACCACATTTGGGTCTGGACTCTCAGTCTGCTGCTACCATGAAGGATACCAGGCTATATTCTCAGGAGCTAGGAAAATAGAAAACAATAGATCAGTCTGTCAAGAGGAAGTTGACTTCTGAGTCTTATGACTTCTGTTCTCTTGAGTGAGCTATCATGAGGTACCCAGAAATGGGCATCTCCTTAACCATTTATTGATACAAATGACCACATCTGGAAATGGCTTAGTGGGATTTGTTTAAACATATGTATATATATTTCACAAGTGAAATTTAAATTATTCATAGTAAAGGGATAGATTGCAAAATGCTTTAAGGTTGTAGGCTATTTGGATTTGCATTTAATGGTGTTACTTTTTATTGTGTGCATAAGCAGGGAATGTGTGTGGAGCTCAGAGGACAAATGTGTGAGGTCGGTTTTCTTATTCTGCCTTTTCATGGGTTCTGAGGGATGGATTCGTGTAACTAGGTTGGCACAGGAAGGGTCTCTAGCTGCTGAGCAAGCTCATCAGCCCCTCACTATGATTCTAGAGAGCAGGTAGCAGTGGAGAGATGGTCTGGGGTAGTGGAAAGACATGGCTGTCTTATACTAGACTCAGGCAACCTCAGAGCTAATGGTGCATATACATGTGTGCTCACAGATGACAAGGCCAGAGGAGAACCCTGAGTGATGTTCCTCAAAAGTAGCGTATTTGGTGTTGTTTTTGTTTTTGTTTTTGAGACAAAGTCTCTCACTGGCCTGGAATTTGCCAAGTAGGCTATCCTAGCTGACCAGTGAGCCCAGGGATCTATGTGCCTGTTTCTGGAACACTTCAATTACAGGTATGTGCCACTACTCTTGGATTTACATTAGTTAACATGTATTCTGAAGGTTAAATCCATGTCTTCCTGTTTGCAAGAGAAGTACTTAACAGACTAAGGTACCTCCTCAACTCACATATGTGCATTGCGAGGTGCAGAGAGTATGGTGTGTGAGTGTAGAAAGTGCATATGCATGTGTGTGTGTGCATGTGTGTGTACCTGTGTGTTCACTTTTAATGTGGTAGTGCTACATTTAATTTTTTACTGTTTTTATTGAGATTTCCCTCTTCCCTTTCTTCCCTTCAAACCCTCCTCTCTACCCTTCCTTAATCTAATACTTCTTTAGTTGTATCTATTTTTCTTTGTATGTTTTTTTTTCTTTAATTCTTTTCTCAGGGCTGGAAAGATGGCTCAGTGGTTAAAAGCACTTATTGCTCTGGCAGCGGTCCCAAGTTCAGTTCCAGGAACCAATGCCAGGTGACCTGCAACTGCCTAAAACTCCAGCTCCAGGGGATGTGACATCTCTGGTCTTTGTGAGCTTCTGGACTCCTGTACATACCCCCATGCACACACATACACACACACACAGAGTTAAAAACAAATCTTAAAAGTCATTTTCAACCATTTTAAGAATGATAGTTTCTGGGGTTCAAGTTATGGATCTACTTACAGGAGGAAAAAAAGGACCTTCTGTATGTCTATTTTTTTAAGCTTGAAAAAAAAAATAAATTTCCAGACAGAGCTCCAGCCCAGCAGGGCTTGTGTTTGAACTTATACAAGTTTTCTATATCAGAAAACAGGGGCCAGAGGGAGGAGAGGAGAGCTGGCCCATGTGGGTATTGAGAAATTAAATTATCTTAATTCTTAATTGTCTGTGTCCTCTACTGTACCATGCTCTAAGCTGACATGACCATGTGGTCACAGCAAATGGTGGCTCCTTTTGATGCCTTCTGTGGCTTCAGAGAGCACAGGAGTCTATTTTAATTGTTCTGATTCTACCAGTAAGCATCTGAATTTCTTGGCTCATGGTGTCTCTCCTACTGCTTCCAATTGCATTTATGTTCCTTAAGCAGCAATCCTTGGGAAATAAACCTTTTTAAATATGCCCCAGCCCTCTCTGATATATATATATATCTATAGAATCCTACCGGGGACCTAAGGTGCACAGTGCCAGGCTCAGCCCTGTAGATACATGAATGACCGCCAAGCCGGCCCTTGGAACGAAGGGGTGTGGGGCTCTACAAATCCTGATGCAGGAGGACAATGAATCGCCAGTGCACACACAGTCCCATACCTGCTGTCACATACTGTAATAAACCCCTGCTGCTGTTCCTGTGACAAAGTTGATCCCACAGGAGAGAAAGCAGTGAGGAGGGCTATAAATCTAGTCCAATTCCCCCCACCTCTCACATGGTGTGGTGCATGCTTGTGCCTGTGTGCATGTGTGTGCTCACACGCATGCACAAACAAGGCCAGTAATATGGAAATACAGAGCAATATCCAATCCATCTCCCACCACACACCCTGCTTCCACTCATGCTCTGAATGGTGCCTGGAATTTCATGCAGTGTTCAGAATGACTGAGATTGCCCAGTCCTTTGTTCAGAGTGAATAACCAGGGCATCTGACTCCAGCAGATTCAGACATTTTCTTTTTCTTCTTTCCTTCCATCCTTCAGAGAGGTGGGGGAGACATAGGGGCAAGGGAAGGATGGAAGGGGAGGAAGGGAGAGGAAGGGAGAGAGAGACCCTTCAAATTGCACTGATCCTTAATATTCCTGTTTCAAGTAGGACCACCTTGTCGTCCAAGTCAAAATTTCATGTATGATACTGTGGCCATAATATGAAGAATGGCCTAGAGGTTTCCAAGTTACCATAGAAATATGCACCTGCCAGAGGACAACTCACAAGAAAGAGGTGGAGACTGGGGGAGGAGGGTCCTAAAAGATGAAAGCAAGCACTACAAATGATCAATTAATATGAAAGAAAGAAGAAAGGAAAAAGAAAAGGGGTGGCAGGGCCTCCAAGGCATCCCAGTGACTCCTGCAGGCGAGGGGGCCTTAAAGGGGTGGACTCAAGTTGCACTGAATGTCCTGATGCTTTCCTTGCCTAGTTGGAAATTCTACTAGTTAAGAAATGCTACTAGGCTAACTAAAAAGACCCAGGCATTGAAACAGGTTGCAAGTGAAATTTGAGGTGGCTTGAACTGATAGGTTTTTTTTTTTTTATTTCAACTGCACACACACACACACACACACACACACACACACACACACACACACAC
>CAJQZJ010032054.1:369705-388288 GCA_907164525.1 Lophiomys imhausi | reverse complement strand
ACACACACACACACACACACACACACACACACACACACACACACACAATCAATCAATCAATCAATCAATTCAGGCAAAGGTCCTCAAGTAGTGTAAATAGAAAGAGAAGCTTGGAAAGTCCGACAGCATGGATCAAGGCAACTGCTCAATTTCATTCCAGGGCATAGAGAGCTGTGTGTTAGACTCCTCGAGCCAAGGAGTTCCCCCTTTGAAAACACACACACACACACATACACACACACGCACGCACACGCACACACACACACCTCTCTGTGCACACACTTTCAGCCCAGGGTCCTACTAAATTGTGCAAGGGAGAGCTGGAGGGATAGCTCATTGGTAGAGGACTTCCTAGCATGTGAAAGACCCTAGGTTTAGTTCCCAGCACCCTCAGAGAAATCATGTGAGGGAAGCTAATATCTGAGCTTACTCCAGACTTACAAGGGGGACGGGAGCCAAAATGACCTTGCTTTTCTCTTATCTCAAAAGGGCCCCTCTATGGATTTTCCTTTCCTAAGGTGCCCTCTTTTTCTGGGACCTCAACTGTCCCCCACTGACCACAGGCTAGCCCATCTCTCCTATGAGCCACCTGCCCACGTCAACTACTCCTCTACTTTGCCATCCACCTCTTTTTTTCCCCTTCCATCAAGAGTGTTACTCAATCACTTGCTTCCCAATGAAACTACTTGTCTATCTTGCATGCTTCACCTGCTTGTTTCTTTAGGGTTAGGAATAGATGTGAATGATTCTAAACATCAACTGAAAACAAACAGCAGAGGACTAGCTAGAAAATTGGGGGCAAAACATGAAACAGCAAGGACTATCCAAGAAACTATTGATGCAGGCAGTTACTGTATGCACAGTGGTAGAGTTCTAGTCTAGAAATGGGTGGAAAAATATGAGAAGAAAAGATATAGCCTTAAATATGTATAGGAAGTATATAGTTTAAGGTCTCAAATCAATAGCAGATGAAGCTAAAATTAAACAAATACATAGTAGTTAGTGACTATTGGGTGAAATGATATTAAAGCTATGTTTTATCTTTTCAAAAGATAGAATGGAACAATTCTGTCTAAGCCCATGTTTAGTGTTAAAGAAGGATGGTGGGTATATAGAGAGCTATCATATTACATTTGAAATAGACTGTTATTTAAAAAAATTTAAAAATCCAGATCCTGTGAATTGGGAGAATCTGTAGCCTGGCCTAAGATATAAAACTGAGATGTGAAAAGACACCATAAGAACAAATCAGAAATCAACCTTGCATACAGTCTAAAAGACAAAAGACTACAGCATAGAAACAATGTTTCAAAACAGTATAAAATGGTGAATATCTAACCAGAAATAAGACAAATAATTGTTTTAGGCAGTTTGATGAGAAGAAAACATTAATAAAACAGTTGGGGAACATGAAACTCCTTTCAGCTCCTTTGATAAATACAGGCTTTCACAGTAAAACAATGATGTGTCATTTATGGTATTTTTTTTAACTTAAGAAACTAGTGTCAGATAGGATCCAGGGAAAAAGATATTCTCACAGGGCCCCATGTGTTATGATGTAAAGTTGTAGCGTACATATGGAAGGTGTTAGGGAAGTGCCCTTCAACAGTCCAGAAATGAGCTGGGTCTACCAAGTCACTTGCAGGGTTGAGGCAGGAGCATCTTGAATTTGACACCAGCCTGGGTTACATAGCAAGACCTGTCTTCAAAATAAAATAAAATAATAAAGAAAAGATTGTCCTCTTAGAGAAATTTATTCTGTAGAGGTGGCTCAGTGGGTGACAGCATTTGCCTTGCATGATAGCATGAGGACCTGAATTCAGGTCTCCAGCGACCATTCAAAGTTCAGCACATGGGCACATACTAAAATTCAGTGACAGATTTTTTTGCTGTTGTTGTTTTGTTTTGTTTTGTTTTTTTCATGCTTGACATAAATAGGAATTTTTTCAACAAGTAAACAGTGGGGTGTATTCATTAGTTCTGACTGTTCTGTATCAGAGAGGATTAGCAGAAACACCAACGAAGCAATGCAAGGACTTTATTTAAAATTTCCTTGGATTTTTTTCTTTATATTTATGGCATGAGGCATTTTCGTTTGTACTTTGGCTCTAGGTCTTTGAGCGGGCTCAAAGGGCCAAATTCTTGAGGAGTTCCATTTTGTAGAACAGTGAGTGCTATGCAGCATTTACCTTTAATAGACATTTGTGGAGTGAATAAATCTGTTACAGTACTTGCTACATATCATCTTGTTGCGGCTGGTTTAAGGTCTGTGCTTCTCAGAAGGGCATGGCTCTCTGAAGGCAGAAATTCGTGGAATTACCCTTCGCTGGATCCCACTCTAAATCACAGGATACATACAAAAGTTTGTCGAGTGAATAAAAAATATACAAGGCCGAGCAGTCACTCCAGAAACAGGCTGTTATACACGTTTCCTGACACTACTCCAGACATAAAGGCATCAAAAAGCACATCAAGAGTTTGGGTCTAATGCCTGATGAAAGTGACAGAAGACTTCTGAAAAGAAAAGAGGGAAATGGAGAAAAAATTGTCAATTAGCAATTTATTCCAGGCTCACATGTGGGTGAATCTGTAGTTTGACTATAAGAAACCACATCAAACAAAAACTAAGGAGACAAAAACCTGTGTTGTGGTTCTTTGCACATAAATAGTGGAGAAACAATCGTCTATTACTCTGAGTCTACTTTCTTCACATCTAAGAACTGGTCATGGAACATTCTAGAATCTCTATCCATAGCCTATTCATCCCACAGCCGTGCTGGCTGTTATGGCCCTGAACCAGTCTGTAGGGGCCAGCTCTTGCTCAGAGATCCCACTGGCACATGTTGTTTCCTTGATTTTCTCCATTGCTGTGTATGCAACAGAAGCCACTAATATGTTTTGAAGAAGATAAACCCATTTGTCCACAAACAGAAAAATCTAAGCCAAGATTCTCTAAACCCTGGGTTTACAGCGGCCCCATGGGGGTTCCCTGGTCACTGAACATTTCCTCATTGGCATGCTCTTGAGAGCACCATGGTTTAATCATATCCCCTCCTGAAAGTTAATATTAAAACAGAACATGCCACCTTCCTGGGCTGTGTGTGGAATAGTGGTGAGGGCAGAATGAGAAATGAGGATTTTTCTCTCCTCTGAAGGCTGGAGCTTTCCCTGTACAAATCCAACTGCATCAGAGGCTGGTGTGAGAGCAAAGTCTTACGGACTTCCAGTTAAACATGGCAGAATAAACATATGTTTGTCTCTGCTTCCTCTCAGGATCCCATCGAAGCAATCAGCATGGAAAGGAATCATAGTAATAAAAGTGTTTGTTTAAAGGTAAAACCCACAAGGAGAACAGAATTCTAAGAGAAAAGAAAGAGCAGGAAAGATGTGTATGTGGGAGAGCACCCCAAGTTGAAGCAGGTCTCTGTGGAGAGGTGAGTGAGTTCTCCTCATAGCCTCCCTAAAAGGCTAAGAAGAGGAGCTGGGGAAATTGCCAAGTGGGTGTGAGTACTTGCTGTGTAAGCATGAGTTCAAATTCCCAGCACCATGTAAATGGCTGGGTATGGCCACAGGTGCCTGTGAACATTGACTCCACTCAATGAAGGGAATGAAGGGAACAGGGGAGGAAGAGGGGTCCTCTGGGGTTGGGTGGCTTACAGTCAAGATCACTGAGCAACCCTGACTCAAAATAATAAAGCAGAGAGCAATAGAGCAAAACATCTCTAGTAGACGTGTGTGTGTGTGTGTGTGTGTGTGTGTGTGTGTGTGTATAACTACACATATACCACACAAAGACACACACACACATGAAAACAAAGTCTGAAAATAGAGGCAGGGCTGTGGAAGTCTGTGGGAGGAGCTGTTAAAATTCTGAATTTTCTGCTTAGCATTTTGGATGACACCTGGTTCATCACAAGGACTGTTGTACTCAAGGTGGTTCAAATTCCTAGAAGGACGGCACATTAGTAAGTCAGAGTGTGCAAGCTGCCCAGTGCTGCGTCCAGGTCTACTCATCAAAGGGATATTTCTCTAGAAAAATCTATCTGCCATAAAGTCCCCCAGTGAAGACACTGGTCCCCTAGCCCACTCTACAGAAAGCAAGGCTACCAGTGGGTATTTCTGTGTCCCTCTCAGGCACAAGAGTCAAAGAATAGCAGGCCTATCGATGAGGCTGAATGATGAGGGCTGAAATATATTTGGGGTAGAGGGCACACAGATTCATTCTGCAAGAACAGAACCCTTCAGACAAAGAAACGATCCCAACAGTGGGATTCTGTGCTATCAAAATTTTAAAAATCAATCAGGAGCTAGAGAGATGGCCCAGAGCAGATAGGAGGGTGAGGGGGAAGAGGGTAGGAGGCTGGGATTGGGAGGGGGAGGAGGGAAAGGACTATGATTGAGATGTAACTTGAAGAAATAAATATATGTTTTAAAAAAAAAAGAGTATGCAGTAGAGAGAACCTGAGTTTAGTTCCATGCATTAACATGAGACAACTCATAACAACCTGTAACTCCTGGGCATCCAAAGTCCTCTTCTGGCCTCTAGAGAAACCCACCACACACACACACACACACACACACACACACACACATGTGTGGGCGTGCTCTTATACATAAAAAGCATTAGAGAATGGAAGAAGACTACACCCAGATGACCTGACAGCAAGTAAAAAAGCATCTATGGAGGAAAAAGGAAAACATAGGTACAGAAATTATCCAAAAAACTTCCAGGAAAATTTCTCAGAGCAGAAGGTATAAAATCTCCATATTAAAACATTCCAAACAGGCATCCAGGCTAAGTGAAGGTGAACAGACCTTTCAGGCACACCATTGTACAACCATGAAATAGTGGTGAAAACGGCGACAATTCTAAATGTTCACTGAATGAGAAAGAGTCATAGGAAAACAACAGTGTAGGGTTCCCTATGCTCAGCAGCAATAATATAAATGAGAAAAGAGGCCTGGGCCTTAAACAGCAGTAAAATTATTTTCGGACTAGAATTCTATGCCAAAGTTCTCATCAAATATCAGATGGAACAGCGATGTTTTCAGGTATTTTTGAGTTCAAAACAATGACCTTTCCATATACTTTTGTTTCTGCAGAATATACTTATGAAGTACTCTAAAAAATGAGAGGGGAAACTAAGAATGCAGACACCCTAAAATCTAGGGAAATTATTTAAAAAATCAATGAAAAATACACAAAAAGAGGGATTAGCAACTATTTTTGTTTACACATAGATCTGTGTGTGTATGCGCATTTGAGTGCACTTTCCCAGGGAGGCAAGAAGAGGGGGTTGGTTTCTCCTGGAATTGGAGTTGCACATAATTGTGAGCCACCGAAAGTGAGGAGTGCTGGGAACTGAACCTGCAAAAGCAGCAAGTTCCTTTAACTGCTGAGCCATCTCTCCAAACTGGGAATAGTATTTTTAACACCCCCCTCCAAAATAGAGGAAGAAAGGAAAGAATCTTGAATCAGGACTGCAAGGTGACAGCCCATGGAGGGGTGGGTACGGTACATGTGCACAGAAAAAGTCTCAGGAGGAACAAACCCATCTGTAACCTCGCAGACATGACTAGCTGGAGGATCTTATTGGGAAAGGGTTGGATGATATACAAAGAATCACTGAGAGGATTAAATAAATGTAAGATAAATTTTTTAAAGAATAGTAATATAACTTCCCCAAGCATATCATCAGAGTACATACACAGACCTTAACACCAGTTTGGCTATGCTAGATGAAAAGAGGAGGGGTGATGGATTTAAGAGCTAGAACTGCATTCATTGAAGCAGATGCACAATGATTATGTCTTAGACAAATCATCTGAGAAACAACAGAACAGACAGGTACGTGAAAGGGGAACAATTTTCCTTTGGGAATCAGGATCTGGGGTAGAAGGTGGATTGGGCAAACTGCATTTTATGATCACAATCTTTCTGTATTAAACATGTGTCTGCCTGTGAACTGGACTCTACAAAATTCTCAGATGTAGATGCAGAAGTGGGAGTGAGGTTGGTTCCAGGATGGAGAGGGCGGTCCACGTGCAGAGAAAGCTACTACGTTCAAGGCAGTGTCAAGGAACCCTCCCACCTCATTTGTTCCTCCTCTTCAAGGCTCCTGCTTAAGTAGGGAAGGTGATCCTTGGGCCTGAGTGGCCTTAGGTCACTGTGATTCATGAACTCAGAGCTATTTCAACTCTTTCATGAAAGCAGCCGGATCAGATCTCAAGGAAGCACAGCTCACTCAGACAGTCCATCAGCCTATTCCTGCCCCCCGTATGCACTTGTCTGCAGCAAGGGGCAATGTCTTTGACCCATTCCCTGGAGCTTTCCTGGGTCCCCACTTCCTTGTATGCCCTCCAGCTTCATTCCTACCTCCAAGGGGTCACTTCCCTGTCCTGTAGGGTCTGTACTCTCTATTGTGTCTCTTCCACATTGGTATGCTGGGTGATTGCCATATTGCGATGGGATGGCTATCTTGCTGTCTGTAGAAGGATGTGTGAGGACATGATTCATGGCTCTACGTCTATACTCAAAAAGCAATTTTGTAGTGTGTGCATTCAAAGACAGACCCCTCTGTAAGCCACACAAACATTTATATATACTAAAACATAAAACAGCATATAAAACCGTAATGTACACATCACTGTGTTATTCCTTTATGAGTCAATGTGTCATATAAACACTTATGCATACCACCCCCGCCCACCTCTATGAAGTGTGGGGCACACATGCATACTTTCTTATAGGCACCCTAGAACAGAGCAGCCTGAACAGACTCTGTTTTTCCTTCCTGACAAACGGCCATGAAATAAGAGGCTGACATCTGCCTGTGCGGGTCACTCACGTCAGCCTGCTACATGTCAGAATTCAAACTACTCCATCCATCAATGGCAGACCCAAAATTAGCGTAGCTTGGAAACTCTGCAGCAGGGTAGCAAGGGCCCAATTCAGAGTCTGACCTTCAAGGAATGGTGGGGTCCTATGGAAAATTATTTCATGGCCCACGCCAAAGCCAACAATACAATTTGAAGAGATTTTTCAGTTAAATTAATTTTAAAGAAAAATCCCCAGTGGAGTAGTTTAACTCTTAAGGTCACAAAGAGGAATGAGAAGCAGAGACATTTTCTATTAGAAGGCTCTTCTTGTACCTCTTGTAACAGAACTAAAAAGAACATTCTAGGCAAAACATCTATACATTCTTTATACTAGCAAGCAAGGGGTAAATTTTATCTTGAAGTGAAGAAGTCATACAGAGATTTAGTCCTTCAAAGTTGTTTTGATCATAAATAGGGCCTGGAGGGTGTGCCTATAATATGAGCATCCTGGAGGTAGAGACAGGAGGACCTAGAATTTAATCTACATAGCAAGTTTAAGGCCAGCCTAGGATATATGAGACCTTGTCTTAAAAGTAAAGAAAATCAAATTTTAGATGGCATCAGCCTTTCAGGAACACAAATTCAAATGGCTCCTTTTTGGAGATGGTTTTAAGGGTAACTACCTTCCTCTGCTCAGTCCTAACAACATTTATATTTGGAATTTCATAAAAAATATATAAAGATAACCACCAACTTAATAAGTGAACCAAAATAAGATACATACAATTATTTTACCTATTGCTTTGACTAGTTAGGTTGCAAAGTGTATGTTTAATGCTATTCACTTGTAGCCATGACATACTGAATGATGCTTTAAGTTAATTAAGGCAGAGTTGGCTTTTTTCCTTTCTGGAGAATACTGTTGTTGTATCCTGTCTCAGTAAATCCAGTGTTTCTATTAATAAGAAGGGGATTGCAATACCACAAGCAATGGCCTCACGCCAGTGACCAATGGCCTTGAAGTCTGCCATTTTCATGGGATGTTTAGATGCAAGCCCTCTCCTGCTCTGTGATAAGAGTTTAAAAGGTGGGGGACTCTTCTGCACATCAAATGGACAATACTACAGCTGCCTTCTTTGAGCAAAATCTCATCCCTAAGACTTGATTTCAAAGAAATAAATGACCAAAGAACATTTATTGTGAAGAAAAAAAAATTAGAGTATAACCTTCCAAAGTTAGGCAAAGGACTGCCACAATGGACGTCTGTTGACTGACATGAAAAAGTCAGCTGTGAAATCTAAAACTATTAAAGATACAGTCATCCATAATCTAAGAATGTGGCCATAGTGGTACACATGTCAAAACCTGTGACCTGTATCATCGTTCATAGAAAACCAAGAGAATGACAAATTAGCTGAATCTTCCCTACAAAAGGCTAGGAAAAAAGAAAGCAGAGACAGCTGTAGCAGAAAACAAAAACACATCAAATTTTACAAATGAAATGGAAAGAGCTTATGAAAACACACAAATGTCTGCCAACAATAAAAATAAATAAATAAAAAGACAGTATTAGTACTAAAAAAAAAGGGATTTATCAATGTAAGTGGAAAAGTCAAAATGGGATGATATTTGCAATTAACCTGAAAATATAAGTTTCAGGAATGTATGCTGATCAAACTCAAAACCCAAGGGGAAGCAAGTCACATTCTAAGAATATATATACAACTCCAGTTAGCTGAAAAGGAAATCAAACAAAGGAATATGAATAGACAATAACCACACTAGAAACAAAAATACACTTGACCTATACCCCTGACTGCCTCAGGCCCAAGCAAATCTGAGGTGATCTCATCCCAGGGGGATTGTTGAAGGGATCGTCTTAACTGAACAGAGACAGTGATGTCAATAATTAAGCTGGGATGAGATGAGACAGGACAAATGTCTACATTGACTGTTCCTACTTCTCAAGAGTCATCCTTCCAAAGTTTAAGGAGTTGGGATCAGAACTGACTTCAGGTTTCCTACTTTGTGGACAAGACAAGCAGAAAAAAAAAAAAGTAATTTAAAAAAACTTTCTGATCAGAGAACAATTCTTCCTACAGTACACAATAAATAAACCAATTGTGTATATTGTACACACTCTCAAATATCACCTATGAATCAGCAAGAAATAATCCAGCTGAAAAAAATGTTCAAGTGATTACACAAAATAAATATGAAGATATCATAAACACATGAAAAATACAATCAAACCCATGAGTAACAATGGACAAAATAAAAGTCATCATATTTTAGTTTATCTGATTGAAAAACAATGCTACTTCTAATAAATGTCAAAACTAGCAATCTTTCATACACTCTTGGCAAAAATGCAAATCAGTGCTACCTTCTGGGGGATAATTTGCCAGTTACTTAGCAAAATTTTAGGGCTGGGAGATTGGCTCAGTGTATAAAGTCCTTGCCAGGCAAACATGAAAACCAAGGTTTGAGTCCTTGGAGCCCACCTAAAAAGAAGCCTTCCTGATGTACATTTATTTATGCACATGTATCTTCACATACCTGTACCTACATACACAATCATGCAAAAATCTAAATATGCAAATCCTTTGATAGAATATGTTCCCTGCTGGGAATTTATACTGAAGAGAAATTTGATCAAATGCACAAAAATGAGACTTCAGTGTGATGATGTTGTAATAGTGACACGTAACTGACATTTGTCCAACACGGGGCTCCACTGACCTGAAAAGGCCTCAGGTAAACCAATAGCTTTAAAACCATGCAAGGGCTCACCAGTGCAATTTCCCATGTAAGATTCCCATGGATATCTATGATCCTTTTTATCAGAAATATACCGTTAGCTCTCTGAATCTGTAAGCTTCCTACCCGGGGAGGCAGGCAAAGACGTGCTGGAAATGTTCTGAACTCATGGGGCTTCCATGCCAACTGTGTACAGCTGTTCGCATTACTGCCCTGAGTGGGCTCCTGTAAACACGCCCTGCATAGAACTGACTCACATGTTAGCTATAACAAGTTACCTGAAGGTTTATTTTAAAACATGCATAAGGAGAGGTGTGGGTGATACTAAATACTACCTCATTTAATAGGGGACCCTAACATGTGTAGATTTTAGCATTCATATTGGAGGAGAGAGGCTGGGAGAGTTTGTAGCCTCCAAATTGTGAATGCTAAGGACCAAATCTTTGCACCAGTCAACTTTTGCCTCCAAAATTATTTCCTCCCTTGAGATGAGTTAACTTTTCATCTCAGCATTTTCTTCCTCCTTCCCTCCTCCCTCCCCCTTTATCCTCTCCTTCCTTTCTATCCCCTAGTCCTTCTTTTTCTACTTTTGGAGATGAGCTCCCACTGTGTAGCTCAGGCTGGCTTTAAATTCATGATCCAAAGGCCCCAGAGGTCCAGAGTGCTAGGAATGCAGGTGTGGGCCACCACCAACCAGCCCTTTTCAATCATGTCTGACTGACAAATGAAACATGGAAACATGGTCTAATTTTCCCAGGGTTTTAGGAAATGTTAAAAATTTCCCCAGATTATAAGTGAATAGATGCCATGTGCATCTTTCTGAGTATGGGTTAGCTCATTCAGGATGAGCTTCTCTAGGTCCATCCATTTGGTTGCAAATTGCATGATTTCATTGTTTCTGATGACTGAGTAATATTCCATTGTGTAGATATACCACAGTTTTTTTAATCCATTCTTTGGTTGAGGGACATCTGGGTTGTTTCCAATTTCTAGCTATTACAAGTGAGGCTGCTGTGAACATAGATGAGGAAACTTCCTTGTGATTTGGTGAGGAATCATTTGGATGTACACCCAGAAGTTGAATGGCTGGGACTTGAGGTAGAGCTATTCCAACTTTTCTAAGATATTGCCAGACTGACCTCCATAGTGGTTGCACAAGCCTGCACTCTCACCAGCAATGGAGGAGGGTTCCCCTTTCTCCACACCCTTACCAGCATGTGCTGTCATTTGAGTTTTTGATCTTAGCCATTCTGACAGGTGTGAGATGGAATCTCAGAGTTGTCTTAAGTTGCATTTCTCTGATGATTAAGGATGCTGAGCATTTCTTCAAGTGTCTCTCAGCCATTAGTGATTCCTCCTTTGTAAATTCTCAGTTTAGCTCTGTTCCCCATTTTTTGATTGGATTATTTGGTTTCTTGGCATTTAATTTCTTGAGTTCTTTGTAAATTTTGGATATTAGCCCTCTGTCAGATGTGGGGTTGGTGAAGATTTTTTCCCAATCTGTAGGTTGCCATTTTGTTGGAACGACAGTGTCTTTTGTCTTACAGAAGCTTTTCAGTTTCATGAGATCTCATTTATTGATTGTTGGTCTTAGAGCCTGAGCTGTTGGTGTTCTGTTTAGGAAGTTGTCACCTGTGCCAATGAGTTCCAGAGCTTTTCCCACTTTCTCTTCTAATAGATTTGGTGTGTCCAGCCTTATGTTAAGGTCTTAAGATCCACTTGGACTTAAGTTCTGTATAAGGTGATGAGTATGGGTCTATATTCATTCTTTTACATGTCGACATCCAGTTGGACCAGCACCATTTGTTGAAGATGCTGTAAGAGGGAACAGGAACATAGACGTTGTTTCCTACCAATGAGACACTTTGCCCTAGTGGTGCTTCCTTGTAGACCCCCAGTGTATAAGGAGACTCTTGGCCCTCATATGACTGCTGAACTGGGGCGGGGGACTGTTATGTAGGAACACTCCACTTCAGGGGAGTGGGATGGAAGGGATAGGGGGTAGAGGGTGGGATGGCGGGACTGGGACAGGTGGAAAGAGGGCACTGTGATGGAGATGTAACCTGAAGTAATAAGTAAATATTTAAAAAAAAATTCCCAGATGCAAATAACTTTGGATTCCTATAGCAAGCAGAGTGATCACTTTTGTGTTACAGACTTTGAAATAACTACTAGGCTCAGCATAGAAAGAGCAACAGGAACAAAATACAATAGCCTCAACCCCACGAGAATGAGCTTTCTGTGTTAGCTATCATAACTGTTTCTGCTGCCAGAAGAACCAGTGTTTTCATCTCCATGTTCCCTATGTGAATGGTGATTGCTACATGTTAGAGAACAGTATGGTAAATAAGACAATGCTACATTCTCTTTTACTTTTTTCCTTGTCCAAAGTGAAAGCTGTAACATCTTATAAAAAAGGTTTCTGGTCCAGCTTCCTGTTGCTTTCTAGGTTTGGTCTCAATCCACACTGTTCTATAGAAGCAATTGGTTAATTAAATTATTTATCAGTATTTAAATTATATTTAATTGGTTGGCAGTTGTTAATCCTTAACCCACCATTATAAATAAGCACAGACACCTGATAGATTTTATCAAGGCTTGGCCTGGATTGTGCAATCTTGGCCCATCTAGGCTAGCTCATTCTATTCCCCAAATATGACCCCATATAATATACATAGTTATATTGTATAGGTCCCCTTGGACTGTTATTCTCCATGCTATTCAGATATTCCAGGCCATGTGAAATGATCTTCTTTCATCTACCCCATCATGTGTCTCCTTCTTGCCCTTGGCTTCTTCTCCCAGAAACTAATTAATTAAATAATTTACCAGAATTTTTAAATTATCATTAATTGGTCAGCGGTGTTAATCCTTAACCTGCCATTATGAATAAACACACTCAGACACCTGATGGATTTTAAAATAAACCTTGGCCTGGATTGTGTAATCTTAGCCAATCTAAGCTAGCCCTTAATTCTATTCCCCAAATATGACCCCATATATACCTATGTTCCCTGGGCTCTTATTCCCCACACTATGCCAATGTTCCAGGTCACATGGAATGATCTTTCATTTACCACATTGTATGTCCTCCTTCCTGTTCCTGGCTTCTTGTTCTTCTGGCAGCTTCTTCTTTCTTCTTCTCCTCAAGGCTTCTTCTACCCATAAACCTTTCTGCTTCAGAAGCCTGAGCACCTTAGTCCCGCCTACCTCTGTCTTTGCCCAATCTCAGGCCTCAGCATTTATTTAACCAATGAGAGACAATGGTTAACAAGAAAGGTAGCATAGCTTCACTTAGTGTACAGCAAGCAGACTTCTGGGAGGAGGTTAACTAACATTTAAAATCACCCCATCACTGTTCAGTGTATAACAATCATCATTCCCAAACATGATTCAACAAGGCAAAAACCAGTCATGGACCAGCAGGTGTGGCATGATTCCTTTTCTGAAAGCACAGGAGGTGTCCAGAATGGCTTTATAACAGATTCTGTCTGGGTGTGATCCCAGGTGTCACTTGCTCTTCTGTTCATTGGTGTTTTCTGATTTTCACAGTGAGAATCAGTTTTATATTAAGAATATTTAATAGACTTGGTTTTCCTCTAGCTCTGACTTGTAATGTTTGCTCATGGAGTGTGGGAATCTGTTAAAGTTTATGTTCCAAATGTCCTTGCTAGCCAGCTAGATGAAGCCCAGGGCCTTGGGCAAGCTTTGCAAGTAGTGTATTATTAATGGATGACCACAGTTCACCACGTTTCCTCTTTGTAACATCCATGTAACATAAATAGCCTGGGCTACTGGTCAGTACTCATTTCTAAGCCCAGAGATAAGGAGCTTAGCAAGCTGCAGAAAGACCAGCCCATATCCAATGAGATCATATGGACTTCAAACTCTGAGGCAGGGAGGCACACGTGCAAAAGGCAGAATAAACTTGAACCTGAACAGAGAAGACAAGGGCACTTCTGCCACATTCAGGCTAGGATTACACAAAGGTGGGTTTGAGTCACAACTCTACGACTTCATAAAGTTATGTGACAATTGACTGCTTATCTGGACTTTGGCACACTTATCTTTAGACCAAGTTATACCACTCCTGGGTATACATCCAAACAATTCCTCACCAAACCACAAAGACATCTCCTCAACTATGTTTATAGCAGCTTTATTTGTAATAGCTAGAAACTGGAAACAACCCAGTTGTCCCTCAACAGATGAATGGGTGCAAATACTATGGTACATTTATACAATGGAATACTACTCAGCTATCAGAAACAAGGAAATCATGCAATTGCTGCCAAATAGATGGAACAAGAAAAGCTCACCCTGAGTGAACTAACTCAGACCCAGAAAGATGCACATGGCATCTATTCACTTATAACTGGATTTTAGTCATATAGTACAGGATAACTATCCTACAACCAACAGACTTAAAGGAACAGGAACATAGACTTTGTTAATTGTTACTGAGACACTTTGCCCTAGTGGAGCTGCCATGTAGGCCCCCCCATCCAAGAGGAAGCTCTTAGCCCTCATATGACTGATGAATTGAGGGGGGCTGATATATAGGGGCAACCCACACTAGAGGAGTAGGATAGGCGGGAGAAGGGGGAGAGGGTGGGAAGGTGAGACTGGGAAGGGTGGAAGTAGGGGACTGTGATGGAGATGTAACTTGAAGTAAAAAATAAGCATTAAAAAAAAAAAAGACAGGGGACAATTGCATCCATCTTAACATTAACACAAAGACTATGGTTGTCACAAAGATAGGGGCAGGATCCAAAAGTGACATACACAGAGTTTCTGTCTTTGGTCTAGATTTTCTCCTACAGTTGAATAGTGAATGGTGGCTCAAGTAACCATCGTTTCAAAACTTGAAACATATGAAGTGGTACATACATGTAGTCCCAGCACTTGGGAGGCCGAGGCAGGAGGTTCCCACATTTGAGGTCACCCTGACCTATAGGCCTGCCTCAAATCAAAGCAAAACACACAATTAAGTAAAGAGATTCTGAGGCATCTCTATGACAGGGCACTTGACAAGCACACGTAAGTCCCTGGGGTCCAGACCTAGCATCTATCTATCACACAATCTATCAGCTAATACTTGCAAAAAAATTAAAAATCACTTTGGAAGTTTCACTCTCTTGGAGCCTGGTGGGCTAGGAATTTTTGGACCAGCCCGACTAATAAAAAATCACAATTGATGCTGAACTTCCTTGTATCATAGGGTGATGTCATGTGAAAGAAGGTCTACTTTCTGTGAGGGAAGGTCGACAAGGAAACTGGAGATAAATGGGTAGGAGTACACCTTTGAAAAGAAACTAACAGAAAATATTCTGGAAGTGATGAAAGAGAATAATCCACAGGCTCAAGGTGCTTTTATCTCAAGCAAATTAAAAAAAACATAAACTTGAAAACACTATCGTAGAGTCTGGTGTTCCTTTCCCAGCATCCATGCAGTGCTGCTTACTGCTGCCTATAATATAAATCCAAGTACAGGAATTCAATGCCTTCTTTTGGCCCTTGTGGGCACCTGTATACACCTGGAGTATTGGAGCGCTTACAGCTTACACCAGTGGTTCTCAACTTATGGGTTGTGATCCTTTTGGGGTCAAGTGATCCTTTCACATTTTCATTTCGGAAAACACAGATATTTACATCACAATATGTAACAGTAGAAATATTATTGTTATGAACTAGTAAAGAAAATAATTTTAAGGTTGTGGAATGGTCACCACAACATGAGAAAATGTATTAAAGGGTCACAGCATTAGGAAACTTGAGAATCCCTGACACACGCTCATGCACGCACACGTATGTATGCACACACACACACACAAATAGCTACAACAATCTTTATAAAAGAATGTCACTCTGACATGCTAGAGATTCAATTCATAATTGTCTGGCTCATTAATGGATGAATAGGAAAAGTCAAAAGGAAATTGAAGATTTCAATAATGTGAATAATAAGTATGATCTAATAACCAATATGGGACACCATTGAATAACCTCATGGCTGTGCCTTCTCATGCCCACATGGAGCCTGTACATTCCTCCCATAAGCTGATCCCTAAAGTAAGTCACCAACAATTTCTACCAGCTGAAGCTAGACTGCGCATTTTCCTGATCAGACATTCCAGGCCCCAGTCAGGACTAGACTACACAAAGGCAGGACTAGAAGACAAGTATAGAAATAAGAGAAATGTGGTTGAAATTAGCCATGGTTCCATAGGGGGATCTACTAAAGATGACACAACAGTTGAAAATGCCAAGTGTTGAATGTTAGATCTAAAACATGAGGCGTGGCTGAGTCAAGCAAGTTTATAGGTGAGTTGGAAACGTTCTGAGAGGCAATGGTTAACTTCCTATGTCTAGAATGTATAAAACAACAAAAACAACACCAAGCAAAAGGCCAGTGGAAGAAAATAACAGGTATATTGACTAGACTTGAGAGGATAAATAAGAGTGAGAAACAAAAGCTAGCTCAGCGAACAAAAAGACAAAACTCACACAGCACTTAGAGGAACACTGAGACAAGGAAAAAGCAGTGGCAACATCATTAGCAATGATGAGCTATGATCTGGGATGGTGTCTCGGAGTGGGAAGTACCAGCCCTGCCAGCATGATCCTGAATTCTGATCCCAGAATCCATGAGAAGCTGGACGTGTTGGCATCTGTCTGCAATCACAGCACTTCCCTCAAGGGGGGGGGGGGGGGGGGCAAAGAAACGGCAACATCTGAAATCGTGCAAGGCCGCCAGCATGGTGTACACCGCCTTTAATGACAAGATCTCACATCTCCACCCAGGGAGATGGTGAGGGTCAGTGCATGAGGCTGGCCTTTCGTGCCACATGTGTGCCCTGCCACACTAACACATGCACAAAAGTTAAAGGAGAAAACCAAAGCCATGCTGTCCCCTGCAATCATTGAAAGCATAGAAGGAGGACGCTAGAGAAATCTATCTCAATACAGCTGGATATCATGATGGTGACAGATACAAAATGATTTAAAAAATAGAAAGTTTGACAATAATAAACCAACTATATTGATAGTCTAATAACTATCGAGACAGATTATGCAGTATTAAGGTTTTTTTCTACAAACGAAAAAGTTCATGCTCAGTTTATGTCACCAGTGAGTTGTATAACATGTTCAAGAATAAGACAAGCCGGGCGTGGTGGCGCACGCCTTTAATCCCAGCACTTGGGAGGCAGAGCCAGGTGAATCTCTGTGAGTTCGAGGCCAGCCTGGTCTACAAAGCGAGTCCAGGACAACCAGAGCTGTTACACAGAGAAACCCTGTCTGGAAAAAAAAACAAAAACAAACAAAAAGAATAAGACAAAATGCAACAATCTTAGAAAAATTAACTCCAAAACCCGAAAAACAAGAAGAAACCTTTATGAAGCTAGCTTCACCTTGATTTCAAACCCTCATCCTGATAATGCACACAGTAAAATTACAGCTTGATGTCATTCATGAACAAAAAAAATTATAAAGGTCCTAAGGGAAGTTGTTCCCTAAATAATTCCAGCAATATATAAATGATAATGTATTAAAATGAACTTGGATTTTGTATAAGAACATACAGTAAATTTAATATCAGTAAGCAATGTGTTTTAGCGAGCCTGCAGATTAAATGAAACAGGCATTTCAATGAGATGTAAAACTGAGAAGAATTTAAGAACTCATTCATACTAAAGAGATATTTTAGCAGATCTTAAGAATTGAAAAGATTATTTTTTTTAATCTGAAATAGTTTTCTCTAACCACCCCAAAAACAGCCACAATCATCATATTTAACTTTAAAATGATGAATATTTTCCCTTGAAAACAGAATAAAAAGTCTGAACATTCACTGTACCCTCTACTCAACATTGTTCTTGAGGTCACAGCCAGAACATTAGGGAAATATATACATAGGGCTGGAGAGACACCTCCGTGATTAAGTGCACTAGCTGCTCTTCCAGATGACCTGAGTTCAGCTCATAGAACCCACGCAGAGCAATGCACAACAGCCTGGAATTCCAGCTCTAGGAGGTCTGGCACCCTCTTCTGGCCTCTTTAGGCACCTGTACTTACCACACACAGACACACAACATACATAAAATAAAAGTAAGGCAAATCTTTTTTTAAAAGAATATACAAGAACTAGAGGGGGCTGGAGAGGTGGCTCAGTGGTTAAGAACATTTTCTGCTCCTGCAGAAGACCCGGGTTTGGTTCCCAGAACTCACATGGTGGCTGACAACCATCCATAACTCCAGTTCCAAGGGATCTAATGCCTTTACTACCTCTGTGTACTCTTGTACACACACACACTTAGTGCACACACATGCACTCAGACACACACACAGATAAAATAAACAAAACATTATTTTTAAGAACTAGAAAGAAGGAAACTAAGTGGCCATTATTTCCATATGTGTATAGCTGGACATGTTAAAAATCCAGAATAATCTGCTGACCAATTATTACAACAAAAGATTCCACTGAGTCTCCTAACATAAATATCAACATACAGACATCAATTCTGTTTTTATACATGAGCTACAGCAAGTCAGAAAAACTTCAAATGATGAGAGTAACATCAGACCATTAAATAAAAACAAACCTAATAAAGACATACTTTAAGATAGAAGGGAAAGACCATCATTTTACAGTTAAAATAATATGAAGCAGAGCTGCCATCACTAAACTGGCTAATATTTTTTTAATAATTTATTTTTTATTTCTTCAAGTTACATCTCAATCACAATCCCCTCCCTACTCCCCCCCTCCAGTCCCACCCTTCCACCCTCATCCCCCTCAGCCCCACCATCCTCTTCCCTTTTTTTTTTTTTTAGTTTAAGGTATTTATTTTTCCCTCCAACAGTTCTCCCTTTCAGTCCAAATAATGGTTCTTTTTCTTATAACTATAAATACAATACAAAACAACAGAAATAATAAATAGGCCACGATTATAAGAGTTATATGGCTTAGCATACATTCCCAATGTCCAGTCCATATGTA
>CAJQZJ010032054.1:356829-369605 GCA_907164525.1 Lophiomys imhausi | reverse complement strand
CCTGGACAGTTCCCATTTTCTCTCCATACATTACAGCATCAATCTTCAGCCATTTGGCCCCATTTCTCTGACAGACATTGGTTGTAGAGCAGGAATTATGAAGGACTTACCTACCCTGTCTTGGCAGAGCTAGGCTGTCGACTTACCTGCTTCCAAGTTTTGTCCTTTTTTGGACAGAAGTCTGTCTACAGTTGAAGCAAGTGGTTTTTCTTGCCAAGAGAATGGCTTACCACCAATTCAATCATCTCCCACTGGAGATTCTTCGATGCTCATCTTCTACTTGGAGTAATATAGGGGGTGCTGTCAGGAGCTGACATGTCTCGATATCAAAAAATCTTAAGTTAAGAAAACATCTTTCAATGCCATATTCTGCAGATCTCTTGAGGTTTTTGAAGATGCCCTATCTATCTCTTATATTTAGATAAGAAAATATTGCTTGTCTCTTAGCAACTTGATTTCTGAGTAGCTTAGAAAATAACTGTGATAGACTGTCATAGTAACTAACAAAATGACACGTTTTCATGACTATTAGTTTCCGTTTCTTAATTATCCTAAACAGTTTATGTCGGTTGGTAGCGAGAGGTCAAAACTTGACATTTCATTTTTAAGTATTACTACAAACAATACCTTTAAGAAGCGTTACCCTTA
The DNA here is from genome assembly GCA_907164525.1 of Lophiomys imhausi. Lineage (NCBI taxonomy): Eukaryota > Metazoa > Chordata > Mammalia > Rodentia > Muridae > Lophiomys > Lophiomys imhausi. Next base: position 368,957 of record CAJQZJ010032054.1, on the reverse strand, counting down.
ATTTTGTATCAATATACAAAGATCAATACCAATGTGGCCAAATATAATCTTAATTTTGTATCAATATACAAAGATCAGTACCGATGTAGCCCAATACAATGTTAATTTTACATTAATATACTAGGGTCAATACCATTGTGGCCAAATATAATCTTAATTTTGTATCAATATACAAAGATCAATACCGATGTAGCCCTATACAATCTTAAATTTGCATTAATATACAATGATCAATACCAATTTAGCCAAATATAATATTAATTTTGTATCAGTATACAAAGGTATAAAGCTATATTCAATAATCTGTCCTTTTTTCTTGTTCTTTCCTATACTATGTCTATGTCCCATTTTTCTCAAGTCTGTTCACTCCTATATAGGAGAGAAAGGAGGATACAGAAAGGCAAAAGAGAGAAGTCCCTGGGTCTAACCTCCAAAACCCATTTAACAAGACGGATTGAAAGGTAATACTTTATATATTATCAAAAAAACCAAATTTGCTCCAGGAAAAATATTACCTGACCCCCCCCAAAAAAAGGTAATTGTCCCAGAGTTAGGATTAGGGCAGGGCTCTGTTCTTATCTTTCCAGGAGATTTAAAGCATCCATTCAAGGAATCCAGGGACAACTGGACAACGGAAACCTCAGCAGAAAACAGATCAGACACCAAAGAAGACGAGTGGCCCAGATGATCCATCCTTGTAGACTTCTTCAATAGCAGTTTCCTCAAAAGTCTATAACCACAACTCAAAATTGCTAAGATCGTTCAGCTCCACAGACTACTCCAGCCAGATCTTCAGTAAAGTTCTGAAGATCAGCTTCTGTCTATGAACTTCGTAGGACATCTAAATAGCTGATCACAAAGGGACTGAACATCAAATGATTCTATTAACATTTTTAACCATTTTTCCATTCTTATTTGGGCCCCAAACAGGTTTACTACGTCCCAAATCAGCAGGAAGTCATTTTAAGAGAACAACGTCCCATCCCCAGAAGGTGGGGAGGGTGTTCCCCCCAGTTTGGTTATTTGATAGATAATAGAAAATTTTGTTATTTAGGGGAAAAGACTACAAACTGGCTAATATTTTAAAGTCTAGTACCACCAAGTGTTAAAGAGGCTGTTGAGGAATAAAAATTCAAAACATACTGGTTAGAGTGTATGATTCAGAGATCACTATGGAAAACCATTTGACATTGAACTGTCAAGCTGAAGCCATCATACCAAGACCCATGCCTTCTGTCTCTGGGAACACATACCCTAAGAAGTCATTGCGTGATTGCACCAAAATATATACACATTACAGAAACTTTTTTTCAATAGCCTCAACTAGAAACAACTCAAATGTCCATAAAGAACAGAACAGATAACTGAATGGTAGCATAATTACATGGTGGAATATTATATAGTGATGACAAAGAGTGGATTCTAGTTATGCAGTCTCTTAAATCAGGCACTGGCCAACAATTGTTGCAACTATGTCCTGGTACTGTCTGTAAAATTTTACTAGATGACACTGTGCCCTTCTACTTATACATTACTCTTATAGTTTTCACACCACAATGATAGAACTGTTAACAGAAACCACATGGCCTGCAAGACCAAGAAACGTTCACCAGCTGACCTAACGGAATAAGATACCAAGTTCCTTCAGAAATCAACCTCAGAGGCACAGTGTTAACCCAGAGAAACGGTTGTCAAATACATACCAAAATAGTTTATATTATAAGATGCTAACAGCCTGGAAGACAATTCTGTTTTTCTGACAGGCATGTGCATGTGGCAAATGTTTAAACAGTGTCATCAGATGGCCACAGATCTCTCGGGCAATGGAAGGACTAGACTGGAGAGGAGCCTGCAGGGGTCTTCTAGGAGGCAGCAAGCCTCCCCTGCATCTGTGTGTTACAGACACAGGATCATGGCTTATCCAGTGACTTGATGAAGGGTGTGTGTATGGGAAGGTGCACTGTGAAATTCTCCAGGGTGTGCTAAATTTTACTCTAAAAAGATAATAGACCAAGAAGACGAGCCCTGACACTTCCTAATGATGACTTCAAGGCACAATTTAAACTGAGATGTTCTAGCAATATTCAAAAGCAGCTGAAAGACTTAAAGAACTGTATGTATCTTTTAAACATAGTGGACCCAAGTTTAATCTTCCTGAAGTTCAGAAATAATTTCAATCAAAATGTTAGAAACAGTCAGTGGGAAAGCACCATTTCCAGAGTTTCAGACACACAATACAATATCGGGGTTTTGTTGTTGTTCTTATTGTTGTTGTTTTACTGATGGAAATAGAAGACCCAGGACAGAATACCGGTAAGTACAGCTCCATCGTGTGCTAGCTTGGGATTTGATCCTATACAAAGTACCTTTAGGTAGGAAGTTTCCCTTTGCAGAAGTAATGTGGTGGTTTTCTTTGCTAGTTAGTGTTTCTAAACAGAAAACAAATCTTTAAATTGGTTGTAGCTGCTATTCTGGGGCACAACTCATCACACTACAAGACACACACACCTAAAATCCAAAACTCCATGGATTCTCTTGCATTCTTAGTAGAGCTTAAAAACCATCACCACAATTGATTTTAGAATATTTTCTTATCCTCTGAAGAAATCTAGAACCCTGAGGCTACTTTCAGTCTAGAAATTTGCCTAGTCTCAATGAAATGGTATGATACATTCTCTTTGGGGTGTGACTTCATTGACTAACATGTTCCTGAGGGCTATCCCAAATCAATATGTCAATCATTTCATAGCTGCCTACTACTTCATTTTATATATATACCACCATTTCTTTATCCATTTGTCAGCTGATAGGCATCTGATTGTTTCTCAGTTTCAACTGATATGAATGCTGCCACTATAAAAGTCTATGTGCCACTTATAGAAATATATGCTCTGTCCTTTTGGAGTATATATATATGCTCTGTCTCTATGGGTGCATATATGCTCTGTCTCTGTGGGTGAATATATGCTCTGTCTCTGTGGGCGTATATATAGTCTGCCTCTGTGGGCATATATATGCTCTGTCTCTGTGGGTGTATATATATATATATATATATATATATGTATATACTCTCTCTCTGTGGGTGTATATATGCCTGTCTCTGTGCATGTATATATGTTCTGTCTCTGTGGGGTGTATATATGCTCTGTCTCTGTGGGGTGTATATATGCTCTGTCTCTGTGGGTGTATATATGTTCTGTCTCTGTGGGATGTATGTCACTAAGCAGAATTAGCCTGAATACTTTAATATTTGCTTCACTTCCATGACAATATAACTTGGAAGGCTCAGTTCTCCTTTACTGTTTTAGGGAATAGATTCTGTGAATAAAGTTAGTTTTCTAGCACTGATTACTACAACACGAAGAAGGACTTATAACTTTTACCATAAGAATACAGTATTATAACTAGCTTTATATTTATCCTTCTGACTAACGTAATTAAATTTGTTCAACTAGAACTAATGAGTTTCAAGGAATCCTAGTCTTTAACATTATGAAACCTTTCTTAAAATAGTTCCCAGTCCTTGAGAATTTTCCAAGCTAGAATGAAATTCCTTGTGGCTTTCTTTATTGTGAACCATCATGTAATCAGAATCTAACTAAGTAATTCCAAACATGCTATTGTATTCTAATCAGACCATACCTAACACAATCCTAAACCATGTTTTTGAAAGCAGGCTGAAACCTGGCAATTGCAAATTTAGCAGGGCACTCACTCTAAATAAACTAGGAGTAAAAAGAAGAGAATTCCAGAAAATGGCACTTCTTTCCCAGATTTATTTACATAACTGTGTAACAAATGAAACACTGAATTCTAGCATCATCATTATGTTCTACAACATATGGGGGAGTTTTTTTTTTTAAGTGGAGAATGTTATAAACCAGACTCCTCAACATAGTTGTCCATGTTCCCAAGCTCCCCTCCCCACTCTTAAATATCTAAGACAAAACTGAAAGGGAATGGGTGTAACAGAGACATACTCAGTTGCATAAAGCCCTGGGTTCAACTCCCAGGACCCCCAAAGGAAAGACAAGCATAAGGAAGTAGAAGATTGAGACCTCTGCCCCTCTCTACTGTCTCCCCATGTTTAGAATGAGCCAATCTCTTAAATATTCAGAGCAAAGAAGAAAGCATCAAGGAGGAAGAGGGGCTTGAAGGTAAGAGGGTGAGGCTAAGGAGAACTGAGGGGATGAAGGGGTGAGGGACATTAAAGAGGAAGAGAGAAATGGGAAAATAAGGAGAAAAGAGAAAACCACAACAGGAAATATACTCTGCAGTTATTCATAAGGAAGTCAGGTGTTTACTGTCCTGCTGTGTCCACCTCGGGGATACATAAGGGAAAAAACTCAGAGGGCTCCTAGCACAAAGGCAAATTAACCTGGGCACGCCCTAGGCCAGCAAGTCTCTGTGCTTGGCATGACTTTCCCCAAACAAAGCATGTGGCCAGGGCCCCACCTGTCCCCTGGGTCCTGGAGACAAGAAGGAGTCTACAGCAGTGTCAAAGAAAACCAGAATCCCTTGGTTTAGTTAAAACCTATGCTGATTTCATTCGTTTAAAGGTGTCAGGTTTGGTGATGCAGGGTACCAGCTGGCTTTGGGAAGAATGCTGGCTTCCTCTAGTGAATAGGGAGAGGACAGGAGGATTCATTCTGCAGTGTTGCCATGGGAAGTCCCTATACCCAAGCCCTTAATATCTCCAGGGATGCTGCTTGCAGGCTCTGTGAAGTACAACACCCAGGTATTATGCCATGTAAGATTTAGTTAGGAATGCAAAGGATAGGCAAACAGCCTTCCACTGCACTTCCGTGCCCCAAAGGGACACATCAGATTGTAACTGCTTTGATTAGTGGTTCATGCCCCTCTGTGTACATGCATCTAGGCATGTATTGTGTAACAGTCATTTTAAAAAAAAAAAAAAAAGTAGCAACACATGGTTCCAAAATACTTAATGCGAGTTTCCCTATTAGCAGCAAGTGCGGTTGCTGAGACTTAGGAAAGCTGTTTAATAAAAATAGAGCCACCCAAATGAATATGGAATGAAAAAAATATATAGATTGATGGAGCCGGGTTGGTCACTGTAATTACTGAAGGTGTATCATTTCCTAAGCGCTTTGCATTAAGTGTATGCCGTACATTTATCAGACATAATTAGCACTTTAGGTGACAATGATTTGATTTCTTTCCTTGTAATAAAAGCTCTCTGTGTTGGCGTATACATTCGGAAAGGGAAATTGAATACTGTTGCTGTTTATTCCCCTGAGGCAAAATTTAGGATGGAAAGAGAGGTGGGGTGGAGTGGAGGGGGCATAAGAAGAAGGCTTACAGAACAGCTCTTTGTGAATTTTGCAAACAGGAAAAGTAAAACAGTTTGATGAAAGCTTTTAAGATTCACAGTCAAGTGCGTGCTGCATTTGAAAGCAAAGGAGGGCTATGGAAGGTTCCTCTACTTTCAAAGTCAGCGTTTAACTTTCCTTCCGACATGGATCAGGCTGCACTGCACTGATTCAGAGGCAAAACTACAAAATCGGACTCTTTTAAATGCCTGTGCAGGAACCAGAATGTGTGCTGCCTTCTTGGAGGAGACAGGAGAAAACGGTTTTGAAAATTCTTCAGATAATCACAGTCCTTCTGGATTCCTCACAATTTAGGTCCCATTAATCCCTATTTTTCTGGTGGATTTAAGCATTTATATAAGTGTTAGTATATATATATATATATTATATGTTACATTTATTATATATATAATATATATAATTTACATGTGGGAGAAGAAATAATATACATGCAGGTTGTGTGTGTGTGTTCTATACGTGGCTCACAAAGATGCCACATCCTTGTGTCTGTGGCCTCACAGGAATTGCTTTGAAAAACTCCCACTTCTGCCAGTAAATCTTGACAAGCCATTTTCTGCTCTTCTTCATTAAAAAGGTTGTTTTGTTTTAATGTGACAAAGTGATAAAGTTTATTCCTTTGATTGTACAAGTTAATTAGAAACTAATCCTTGCAAATGAATCACTTTCAACTAAATGGGACGTAATTAGCCACATACAGACCTTCCCTGTATATTGAACTCACGGACCTTCTGCTTTACCTAAAAACCCTGTTCAAACTAAACTCGAGCATGCAGATGGACTCGGATTTGTTGCAAGTGGTCTCCCAACCAATTCCCTATTCTAATGGCTCTAAACTTTGCCTAGTGTATAAGCAAAGACTAAAGGAGAGGTGCTCATATTGTCTGTGTCACACCTGTTCTCTGGACCTTCACTGTATAGTTTCTGAAATGTACACAGCTGCCTCAGTGACCTAAACATTAATTTCCATAAAGAAAGAGTCTTTATGTGAGTTGTACATGTGAGTTGCTGCCTAGGAAACAGATATGAGATAAGTCAAAAGCACACAATGAAAGGCTGTGAAAAAATTAGTATGGAAAATAGATTGTTGCATAAACATGTTTTGCCTATATTACAAAACAAGGGGAAAATTAAGGATTAATTGCTTGGGGATGATCTGGAGTTGACTCAATAAATGTCCAAGGTCTGTAAGAACGATTTAAAATCTGCAGCTGCGAGATACATCATATTCTTCCCTAAACAACAATTTAATAAAGAGCAGGTGACATCTCGGTGACACTTTTCAAAAAGAATCTTTTTGGTTAATTTTTAACTTGAGCCAGGTGGAGGGTAAAGGACCTTCGCAACAAAAACAGTAACATTTCTATATTTACCCCAATGTTACTTTCTTAGCATAAGAGTTTGCTTTGAAACACAAACTCAGTTTCTCCAGGTCTGTGTCCACAGTCTCTATTTTGCCTGCCTGCTTGAGGACTGAGAGTGGAAAGGGACTGAAAATAACAAAAGACAAGAGAATCTTTTCTCTCCAGAACTCCATGTTGGCAGGCAACAGAGTACAGCTACAGGGACGCCGAACATGACCGGCAAGTCAGACCTGATGGTGCATTTACTATGGAAAAGATTCACAGTAAAGCCAGGGTGTTACAAACTCAGTGGACCACCTGTTCCAGGAACAGCCTGTGTTAACCCCAACTTGTCATTAAGAAGCCACAGCTAAGCATCAATACTTCAGTATGAAGCTCTGGTGCTAGATTTTCTCTTCATGTAAAATCTATCAGTGACAATAAGACTTTTTTTTTCCTCCCACAATAAAATAGGAAATGAAATATCTATAACCCAAGATTGTTAAGTCCTCCCTATTATTTTCATCAGATAGACACAGTTTGCCTTTTGTGAGACACCACGGGCACACACACACACACAGTGCAAGAAAGTCCCTTCCTCCCACACACACCCCCAGGAGGATGGGAGAGAACAGAGGAGAGCGTCATGTCAAAAACCCTCACTTTAGAACAATAAATAAATAAACCGACCACAGCCTTCCGGAGGCTAGCCAACTCTAGCATAAGTAATCCAAGAGGCTGAAAGATGCCAGATAAATTTGATTACTATAAAAGATGGGAACATGTTTCTTTCCTTTGAGAATTCACAAAAAGGGGTCAAAAACAAAGCAATGCTGAAAGCGAACAATTTCATTTCGCCTGCAATTCAGGGCGAAAATTCAAAGGCAATTTTGCAGGAACATTTTATCACAATTTTATAGACCCTCATTTCCTGCACACATCACAATCTTTAATTTCTGAAAGAGGAAAGCAAGAAAAGGGGGAAAGTGGGCGGGGGGAGAGGGTGAGGAGGCTGGGAGTAACCGTGAGGGGCTTTTTCTTCTTCCTCTTTAAGATATAAATGCAGATATTTATAAAGCAGTGAGGGATTTGTAAATCTTTCTTCACAGCTGAACCTACCGCTGAGGTTGTGATTTGCTAAAAGCCACTATAGGCATACTCCAAAACACAGCGGGGCCATCCCTCTCCTTCCAAAAAAAAAAAAAAAAAAAAAATTAAAAAAAACAGAGATGAGGAGGCACAGAGAGAAAGGAATTCTGATTAGTTTTGTCTTGAGAAATATAAGAGTTGAGAAAAACTGTTTTTGTTTTACACCATCTCCCTGAATCCTACACACACACACACACACACACACACACACACACACACACACACACACGATTTCCCTTTTCTGAACATACATACCAAAAAGTAGAAACTCTATACCTAACCTATCATCTTTGGGACTGACTCTCCTTTTCTGGAGAGTTAGGTGAACAGAAGCAGTCAGCTGGCCTTTCAGAAGGTCACAATACAATCTAAAGAGAGCTGTAACAGGCACAAATGCAGCAACACCTGGGCCATGGTCACGTCACACCCCGTGGTCTTGTCTGCTGCAATGAAGTTGCAGATCATTGGGAACACAAAGCTATGCTTTCCAGCCCTAATCTGGCTGGTAACTTCTTGTGCATTTGGAGGCCACAAACCCTTTCTCTTTTCCTAGTGAGAATAAGAAATAAAAGATCTGTTGCTTTCCCATGGTTGTAAGGACAAGGGATACTGATAAGGTTTTGAACATCCTTCGCTCTTGTCCTATAGTGTGAACAGTCCAAGAGCCTGAAAACATCTGAGATGGGAGACGATGAATAATTATTTACTCAAGAGGGAATGAATGCCTTTCGGAAACCATAAGGCATGAAAATCAGAGTAAAATCTTGATAGTAAGTTAAAATTTTACTATTAATAAGTTAATATCTTTATACTATATATAGTTATTTTTATATATACATACACATATACATATATATATATATATATATATATATTACTAAGTTAATATCTTAATAGTAAGTTAGATATCACACAGTGGAAAAAAAAGTTATGTAGTTCCTGACAGGAAATGAAATGACTTCACAAGGGCAGGTATTTTTTTCCTCAATAGGGTGACATCTCTACAGAGCATTTGTTTGAAGGAACGTCACATTGCTTCAGCCCAACCACAAGAAACAAACAAAAATACAGTGCCTTAGAGAAGGAATGGTTAAAAGGGTACTGTCTTCTCTCCTAGATCTTAGTGCCTAATGTAACAGATAAAAAGGACTTAGAGCATGGACCAGCAAGATGGCACCGTGGCTAACAATGCTTGCTGCCAATCCTGGTCATCTTGCCTCAAGGCCTGGGACTCCCAGGATGGAAGAGGAGAAGTGATCCCTGCAAGTGGTCTTCTAATCTCCACACGCACACTACAGCTCATGCCTTTCACTCACCCCTGCCCTCCCACACAAATAATGACCAATACTGATGTGGATGTTGAAAAAGGGGAACACTTATTCATTGCTGTTAGGCATGCAAACTGATTCAGCCACTATGGAAATCAGTGTGAAGTTCCTCAAAAGGCTCGAAATAGAGCAACAATATGACCTGGCTATACCAGTCTTGGGCATATACCCAAAGGGCTGTATCCTCTTATGGAGATGCCTGCTCAGTCATGTTCAGTGCTGTTCTAGTCACAAAATCCAGGAAATGGAAACAACATAGATGTCCATCAACTGATGAATGGATAATGAAGACGTGGTGCATTTACACACTGGAATATTATTCAGCTTTTAAGAAAATTAAAATTATTAAGTTTGCAGGTAAATGGATGGAGCTAGAAACAACTCAGAAAGACAAAAGTCACATGTTTGTGGATGCTAGCTTTGAATCTTCAGATATATATTCAATTTAGAATACCGATGGAAGTCAGAAAATGATTAGAGGGACATTGGGGAGGGATTTCAAGGCAGGGGAGATAGAATTCAGTAGCATGAAGTGTTAAAGGGACACACACATATATAAAAGAGTTTAAATGGGGTTACCACTCAATGTGGCAGCAATGTCCCTACTAGAAACCACAAGCTAACAAATAAAAATCCCAGAGCCAGGAATGGGATTCCTCTTTTGGAGTTGTTGAACAATGAGGTCCTTAGACCCTGAAACATGACAGGCTATTACCAGTGCTCTTGGCTACCCTCTAACTTGGTGGCAAACATTATGGCTGAAGACATCACACACTTGAGTTATAGGACAGGCTAGTGCTCACCTGCAAGTTTCATCCCTTCTGGCTAGCTTTCATAGTGCTAGAAAGTGCCACACCACTTTCAGAAGTGAAAATAAATCTTGCCTAGCTGTGAACTCTGTAAACTACAATAACAAGCTGTCTGACAAGACATATCAACTGGCACAACTGGCACAATAGTAGTGTGACTGTCATAGGAGTGACCTATGTATCTTATTGTATTTAAGGTTGCCCAAGTTGATAGACACATCTGACATCACCATCAGAACCAGGGACCTGTGACTAGATAAGCCATAGGCCCTAAAGGAGAATCTATTGCTATTACTCTGCTAAATGAGCGCAGTATTAAACAGACTACTAGTGGTTTATCATTTATACCTATAGACTAGTGCAGCTCTCAGCCCTCATCTGAGAAGCTTTTTTTTTTTTGCAGTCAGTGATGATTAATACAAAGACTCAGAACTGGTCGAAGTGCAGAGAATAAGAGATTGTGGGATGCTCAGCCTGAATGGAATAACTAGATCAAATGTCCCTATTCCCAGGGCTCAAGGATCATTGAGAAAGAGGGGGGAGGAAAGACTGTAAGAGCCAGAGGCATTGGATGACGACATAGACACAGTGTTTTCTGGATACAGCAGGGAAGTTGAACATATATATTCACAGTGGTTGTGACAGCAAGCACAAGATCTTGTCAAGATCAAGCCAGACTAAATAAATATCAGCATGAAGAGGGGAGGTGGGCACAAAGTCTCATCCCTAGCTGAGGAGCTACTAGCAATTGACAGCTACTAAGAAAGGGACAATCAGTCCTATAAGGTTGTGGCCCCTGGTAGGTAGATGATGCTCTAGTGGAAGGCCACACATCTAAGGGTAGATGGGCTGCACAAATTGTACTTGACCGGTAGAAAAAGAAAGAAAAAGAGGATACAAGTTTGGATGAGGAACGGGGGTGGGGGGGGGTAAACATGATCAAAATACATTATACAAAATCCTCAAAGAACTAATAAAAATGAGAAAAATAATAAAAAATAAATTTTGAAATAGAGTGTGGAAAATGCAACTAAGGGGACATTAAGAGGTGCTTGAGGACTATTGTGGTTTAAATAAGAAATGTCTTCCACAGGGAGATTTGAATACTTTACCTACCCTACCTCCAGTTGGTAGTGCTGTCTGGGGAGTAAATAGAACCTTTGGGAGGTGGATACTTCTTGGAAGAAATATGTCTCTAGGGAATGGCTTTGAGGGTATGTGCCCATGAGAGCAGGTGCCCTGAGGCCAGAGGAGTCGGATCTCCTAGAGCTAGAGTTACAGGTAGTTGTGAGTTGCCTCCTGCGGGTACTTGGAACCAAATTGGGGTCCTATGAAAGAGCAGCATACATTCTTAATAGCCTAGTCATCTCCGCAGCCCCTCAGCAATTCATTTTTATTTGTTGGGAATTATGTTTTCTCTGTTGGATCTGCCAGAAGAGATCAACTTACAGTTACCACTCTCTGAGCTACTGGGGTTCTCAAGCTATTCTGTGGCACAAGTACCCATCATGTTCAAAGGCAATATATGAGCCACAAGTGTCCAGGAAGACAAAGAAATGCACAACTACAGCAAGCTCTTGTCCATACAGATAATATGAGCACATAAAGAATGTCACTTACCTTAAACGATCTCTCATTTAGGTCCAGCTTAGATGAATTAAACTGCAGGAATCTACGCTTGACTTCTACTCTTGACAGTCTTGCAAAGGGAAGAAGAAATCACCAATACATGCCTAGTTAGTCTACCTAGTTGGTCAAGAGACTTGGAAAAGTCAAAGGTTTTCAAGACGCAAATGGAGTATCATTTAAAGAAGGTAGCACCTTAGAGAGGGTTAGAGATTTTAAGAAGTATTTCCATAGATAAAAGTTAAACAAAACCTGAAGAGGAGGGTCAGGATGACTATAAGAGCCAGAGGGAATAGGCAATATTTATTTTTTGCTAGACATGACAGAACCATTGCACACATGAGCTCACAAAGGCTGTGACACATGCACAAGACTTGTGCAAGATCAGGCCAGCCAAGACCTCGACATGAATGGGGAAGTCCCATCAGGCCAGCCAAGACCTCGACATGAATGGGGAAGTCCCACCTGTAGGGGTTGATAGATTAATATAAGTTATATTTAGTGAATATATAGGTTTCTGAT
>CAJQZJ010032054.1:278312-331829 GCA_907164525.1 Lophiomys imhausi | reverse complement strand
TAGTAATAAATAAGTGTTAAATAATAACTAAAAAGTTCGGTTTCAAAGACCTCTCTATTGACCTACTTGACATCTGCTCAGATACAGTAACTACAGAGAAAAGGGAGCGGAGAGACCATGGCATCTCCCAAGGAAATAGGTTCAAGATTGAAGCGCTGAACTGAAACTTTGGGCAGAAGAGAGAACATAGGTGCATGCTGGGAACTGGAGTTTTCATGGCTTTCCCCAGGCCAAAGACTGAGATTTGGGGGAGGAGGGGTTAGTGAAGCTCCTTGAAAAATCAGGAAGTGAGCGAGAGTTGGACGCATCAATACATCTTCCAGGTTCAGATCCAAAAAGGACAGGTGGCCATCAGTTGAGAAGACATGGTAAGAGCAAGCCACTAATTCTAGTGACAAGCACCAATCAAAGGATTTGCATATTACTGCAGGAGAAGGAACACCAGCGCCTCCGAGGATAACCTCGAGGGATTACTCAACTATCAGCTCTCTGACACAAGAAGACCCATACCTTATTGTGTTTATTACTATTTTATTACTACTGTGTTTCTAGATTCATAAACAGAATATGACTCCTTTTAAAACAAACAATTTAGTATTTACCGTAGAGTACAAAACAAACCTCACTAATGCACAATGAAAAACAAAATAGGAAAAAAGGAGTAGCAGAATAAAAGAAAAAAGGTAAGTGAGAGGAGATACTTTATAAGAATGCCTTGGAACAGTAGAAACCACAGTACAATACACAGAAAATACCATAATGGTAATGTGGAAAAGCACAGTGTACTACTTCAGAGAGCCACAAATCAATTGGAAAGGATTAAACACACTCTATACAGACATATTTAATTGTTATTTAATTGGTGGAAAAGGTGTCTGAATTATCTTGGTTTCTAGAAATTCCACTAAACTATAATGAAAGTGAATATGGTCTCTAATTTGCCACCTTCTTGGGTAGCTGCACTTGTAATAAGACATGACAATTTCTCCATTTAGAATCCAGGGTCTGGATTTGAGATTAGAATCTCAAATCTGAGATTTGGGAGGTAGAAAAAAATCACGTGAGCATGTGACTTTCATTGGCCCACAGAATCTTAGCAAAATGTTGAACCAGGCTTGAAAACTGCTTGTGCACTGGAGTTCGCCCCTCTCACTGCTGTGTGTAATTCTCATATCAGACACAGACACTTACATGAAAGTATCAGAAAAAAAATGTCCTCAGTTGATGTGGGAGCTAACTGCTGTCACAGAAATCACACACACACACACACACACACACACACACACACACACACACACGTTACAGATGAGCCTTACAGAAGATCGTACCAGATAAGCCTAGCCTGAAGAGCAAACATGGATAAAGTAGGACTTCTTACTGAAAGAGAACAATTAATCACAACTGTGACCAGCTCATTCGTCAAACAATACTGTGGAGAATGAGAGAAGACACCTATCCTTATGAATCACAGTTAAAGAAGGATAACAATGAATTTATAAAAGATTTTAACTTCCTCCCGGTTGGTCAAGAAGCCAAAGAGGTGAATCAGAAGACATCATGCAAAGGAGCTTGAAAAAGTAATGAACAAATTCTGCTCTTCACAGCAACCAACCCTCCTTTCCAGTGGCCATGGACTCCTTCTGAAAATTGACCCTATATTCTATCCCCCTTCAAAGGATAATGCCAATAAAATTGAACTTAAAGTCAAGTATGTCTTACAAGGTAATTAAGTAAAACTAATAATAGTACAAACTTTTTAAAATTTAAGATGACTCTTAGAAAAGAATTTGGGATCATGAAAGATAAAAACACCACCTAAGGTTCATATTAAACAATGAAAAAAACATGAGGACGCAAGGCATAGAAAGTTGTATGGAACCAACTGAAATGAAAATTCTAGTAACCACAAGAGAATTTATAGCTTCACATATTTTCATTAGTAAACAGAAAAGAAATAAAAGGTAAATGAATTAAACATAAGACTTAAGAACCCACCAAGAAAATACAAAACTGAAGTTAAAAGTAAGAAATCTCAAGGGCTGATTCTTCTTAACTACTTGTGACATTCATGATCAAGGGAAAGACAACCCACGAAGTGATTCAACACTATCTGTACAGGATCACTTCTGTAAATTCACATGTTGTGGAAACTGTGTTCACAAATTTAAGCTCCAGATGAACTGATACGTTAACAGGAGACTATTAATTACTCAAATTAATTCAAACAGAGGTTAAAAAGAAATCAGAAATATATCAAAATCTTGAAAGGAAATTAGAGGCTTCAAAAAACGTACTGCCTCCCAATGAGACAGTTGGGCACACTAATTCTCTCCCATGGGAAGAAGAGGGGTTGTCCCATACTATTTAATCTGCATCGGAGCCTGGGAGAGCTGAAGAGTCTTTGTTAGTCAGTAATATGAGGCTATTGTTATTCTTGACCAGAAAATTAGTAATAAAAATAGAACTACACAAGGGTAACTATAATTTTCAGAAGCCCTAAGTAAAATAAGCCTTGTGTCTTAGGGAGGTTTAGTCCAGGATGCAAAGAAGAATTAATGTTGGGAATAGGAAGTGAATGGAAATGCACACTGTCCTCTAATGGAATGACTTCATATCACAGAGATAGCAGTTCCAATCCCATAATTTATAAATACGATCGAGTCATCATCAAAATCCAACATGGAAAAGCAAATACAATTGTCAGGAAATATTAAAATGGAAGACTGAGACAAGCTTGGCATAGCAGAAATAAACAGAAAAGTTGCCATCAGCACAAGAATACAACAAAACCAAGACAAAATATTTACATTAGTGAACTTAGGGAAATAAATATATACTCGTCAATGATAAAAAAAACAGTAAAGCTATTTACTATGTTCACACAATTAGATAATGTATGCTTATTGAAAGTTACGGTGTAGAAAACCATGGGAGAAATTCAATCCCTATCAGTAACTGAGAATAAAAATTTACAAAGCAAGTTTACGGGATTAAAAAAAAAGAGCATTATCGAATAGCATTAGGGGAGATGCCTTCAAGGACAGATACCAAATGCTAACAAAGGCATTTTTCCAACATGGAATTAAATCATTTGTACTTTGGCTATTTGGATTTTTCATTATTTTCAACATTTTTCAAAATGAAAATGCTGATGTTGTCTTTATTAGAAATATTTGTGAAAGGCTGATTTCTCTGCCATGCAGTATATATTCATTCACATATGCATTTACCGCACTGAAATTCATTGAAAGCATATATAAAGGAAATTTGAGCAGTGTGCCAATGGCAAGCCTATGAATGTGACTCACCAGAAAACGACTGTACGTCTGAAGGAAATATTAAAATGAATAGCTCAGCGCTGCGGCAACTGCACAGAACTGTATCTATTCGCTCTGTGCATTGGGCAGGAATTTTTCATTTCATACATCATTTACAGTTTGCTGCGATGATTCTGCAAGATCAGTCCATACCATTAGCACACACAAAGGGAAACACCCAGAATCCTCAGTGCTAGAAAATCCAAGGGTTTGGGGGTTCAATACATAAAAAAGTCCACGCTCTGTCTAAGCCAAGGTTACTCTGCACAGCAGAATGAAAAGCATCAGGCGACAACAAACAGGAACCAAATATCTCTGAGGTCAAGCATGTGATTCTTTCAAATCCACAGTCCAACCTTGGCTTCCGCTTGTAGCCACACTTCTTTTGCAAAGCTTTTTAAAGTAAATTAAAACAAAATGGTCAAAGGCATAAGACAATCTCACCAGAGGGAATTATTTTTATGAATGGGAACCAGCTCTGGTTTCTAGAATAGGCCATCAAGGGTTTGAGAGCAAGCCTCTGGGCTACTCAGCTCTGCATCAAAACAATTGTCTTCTGCATTCACCGCTGTCCCCTGGCCCCTGATCTTTCTCAAGTGCTGCCATTTTTAACTGAAAGCATGCCAAGTCTAGCACTGTAAAATTTTGTCTTGTATATTTCAGGCCAGTGAGATAGATGCTGGATGGTGAAACTCTCCCAGGCTCCAAAGCATTCTAACACTCTTTTCCTCCAAGGTAGTCAAGAGGCTTAGAAAAAGCAACTGTCAACGAAATTCTGCCTCCAAGAAACCTTGACATTCCAACATTCCCTGCTTCTCATCTAGAAAAACTCACATCCCATCTCCTCGTAAGTGAATCTGTAATATCCTCACTATTCACAGACACAGAAGCAACACTTCAAATAACTAGGAATTTATCATTGTGGCTCATTCTAGATTTAGAATCATCAGTATCTAGAGTTGCATTAAGACTGAACAAGGGATGTAACATTAAACCATCCATGGACACTCACCCAGACCAGTCACAAGTACATACCAAAACCATCCAAACATGTATCTTAAAAGGTCAACACCTTCCTTAGAAATTGCCCATTGCTTCCACTTGTATGTGGAAACAATCTTTAGCAGCTAGATTCACTTATCTAGAACCAAACATTAGCCATTAGCCAGTAGGTAAATAGACATTTGACAGACAAAGTCGAATTGGCAGGGAGAGAGAGGGGAGAGAGAGAGAGAGAGAGAGAAGAGAGAGAGAGAGAAGAGAGAGAGAGGAGAGAGAGAGGGGAGATATCTAGGTGTTTTTAAAGCAAATCTATTAAAGTTCAAGATTGCTTGAAGCCAGGAGCATGTGTTCTTGCAAGATTTCTTAGACATGATGATTTGGAATACATGTGACATAAAATGGAGCAACTTGAACTTTGCATAAAACAAAGCACTCAGAGAAGATGCCGTGGATCATTTCCAGGACATCTCCTCAACTAGGATGCTTCTACATACCGAGGTCAGAGGTCTTCTTTGATTTACTTTGCTTTTGGTCTCACAAGAGTTCAAAAACAATCCAGAAGCCTGTAAATATGAAAAAAAAAGAGTTTGGTTTAAGGCAAAGATCTAGAAAATAGGAACCAAAATCATTTGTGGAAGTTGAGGATATATACACTCAACATTTATGAGGTTGTAGAGCATTGTCAGGAATCTTCAAAGCCATGGGTGCGATGGCTGTAACAAACACAGAAGGCATCAGATCTAAGAATGAAAACATGTCTCCCAGTCTCAGGAAAAGCTTACGCCCTCCTTTCCCAGGGAAGACAAGGAAGATGATACGAGATGCATACTCTCATTAAACAATAAGTGCTTGGTCATTGATATATTTTGATTCACTGCTAAATACAATCTGAGAAAATATGGGAGGAAATCTGTGATTTTTCCTACTGGTTTTCATGTAGGAAAGAAAATAAAAGGAATTTTCTTCACCAATAAGAGAAAATAAAAGTTCTAACTTAAGGTACAGCTCAATAGCAGGAGTGTATGCTGAAAATACATACACACACACACACACACACACATGCACACGCACATGCACACACATATACACATTATCACATATACACACAGACACACACACAGAGTTAGGATAAAAAGGCAAACCTTCGGCTACATGTTGGCAAAGGGGATAGATTTCAGCGTTGCCCTATATATGAGTCACAGGTATACCAAACATGTGTACTTAATGCTGACACAGAGATAAGGGCCTTAATGAGTGTGTAGAAGCCAGAACCATCCTTCCTCCATCAACAACACTGGCACATCAGCATCTACAGAGCATAAGCAAGAGAAATGTTATGCTAGGAGCGAGTACAAAGTGGGAAATCCCAAGTCCAGAATCTAACAAGAATAGTCCAGGCCCAAATCAATTAGAAAGAAAAAAATTCAGTAGTGCTGCCCAGTGTGAGAATTAATCACACTTATGGGAGAGAACAACCTACTCACTCATGATTCATTTTTAGGTTCAGAAGTAAAAGTCGAGAGACCCAAAAGGTGGCAGAAAATGTCTTCAGAAGCACTTGCTATGCTTTTCTCTAGACTATAACGGGTACATGAACGAAGAGGAAATGGAAGAACAGCCATTGTAGCAGAGGGGAACTGTTCTAGAAGAGTGGGAAACACTTACTGATCTAGTTGCCCTCTGTTTTGCAAGACAGATTTAAGAACAACTTTCTCAAGGCAAGGTAAGATGAAATGCACAGAGTCAATCATAAGAGTCAAGCATGTACCTTAACTGTCTCATAATTATAGCTACCGGAAACAGATATGGAGGTTAAAGGGGGTAAGAATGACCTAAACCAGGAAGAAAGAGACAGAAACAGAGAGTAGAACTTAACTCAAAACAGACTAGAGTCTCGAGGAAGTTCAGTGAAGGCTGCGGTTGATGCTTCTAAGCCACTTACAAGATGAAAACACTCTCCCTATGAGCTAAGCCTCGTGTCGCCCAATGTAGGTTCTCTAAGATAGGAAGTGTCTTAGACAGGTAACCGATCCTGGTCTCTAGACTTAGTATCCAATCCTCCCTGTGTGTATAAACCACACTCCAAACTCAGGATAGTTTTATGCATAAGGCCCCAGGAATGGGGCTTTGAAGAATGATTATGTAAAACATAGTAGTCTCTTAGAAGAAAATTCAGCTCCATTTCCTTTGGAATAGTCACAAGGAATGCTATTATTTATACAGCCTGCAAACTTACCCATTGTGCACTGTTTTAAGGAAAAAGGTAAATGACAACTGTAAGATTATATTTTCAAAGACAGACTATACACACCAGAGACTCTTGGCACGCATGCACACACAGGTGTCTTTCATTATACTTTTGCCTAGTAAACAACTGCTGTTCATTAAAGTATTGCCGCTGTATTTTGAAACTAAATTATGGGCAAGTGCTGCAGCATCATGCCACTTTTAGAATGCTACACTAGTTCAAAGCCCACTCACTTCCCTCTCAGGCCTCCAGAGATTGAGCGATGGGTCAGGCAGACTGGGGCGTCAAGAGTATGTGGAGTGATTCGTCTAATGAACAATCTGAGAACCACCTGTGAATATGCAGATAAAACTTGATTTGACCAGTCAACACTGTCACAAAGTCCTTGAGTAATCTTACAATCTCAAAATCCAGTCAGAACCTGCAAGAAACTCAAGAGGTATGTATGCGTTGTTTCCCAAGCATGATAAGGGGACCATCAACACAGAAGACACTGAAAGTAGGCCTCCAGTGTATGAGGAGGCTCTTGGCCCTCATATGACTGCTGAACTGGGGTGGGGGAATGTTATGTAGGGACACTCCACTCGAGAGGAGTAGGATGGAAGAATTAGGGGGTAGGGAGGTGGGAGGATGGGACTGGGAAGGGTGGAAAGAGGACACTATGATGGAGATGTAACCTGAAGTAATAAATAAATAAATTTAAAATTAAAAAAAAAAAAAGAGCAGATAATCAGTACTTTCTGGGCAAGAACAAAATTATACCCACGTTTGCATAACTCAGTAGTGGAAACAATGTCTAATACATGTCAACTCTTCAGTAAATGCTTCCTTTGATACACTTAAAAAAAAAAGTGTTGTCCTCATAGTAGCAAAGCAGCAGTTCTGTTCCAATAGCCCTTTATCTACAAAGGCAGGAAGGGAGCCAGGATTAGCTTGTGGGCTATAATTTACTGACCCATGTTCTGGAAGTTCACCAACAGTAGTGATTATTTACACTAATTTTCAGTATGGTTTACATACATGTGGACACATATGACAACATGGATTAGAACACAGGGACAAAAGAAAAATGTTAGGAGAATATGATGAAAGATGGCTCGGTTACTTGATGTCTCAGGGCATTCTAGAGGTCAAAGTATAGAGAGTAAATTGCATGCTGGATAGTGACAGACATCCAATGCCTACTCTTTAGAATATTTTAGGTTACATGGCAAAGGGGAGCTTAGTTTGTCATCAGCTGACGTAACAATAAGATTCTCTCAGGTTATGAAGTGGGTGCTATAAACACACTGGTTCTTTTACAGGGTGGAAGAGGGAAGAAGACTGAAAAGCAAAATTGGACTCATCAGAGACTGAACCAACTTGGTTTGAAGATCCAGGGTGTATGGGCCAAGGAATGATCATGCCAAGAAAAGCCATATAAAATGGCAAAAACAATTCTTAGAGCCCACAGAGAAGATCGCACCCCTACCACATCTTGATTTTTAGATAGGTGAGACCTACCTATAGAAATGTAGGATGATAAGTATCAGCTGTATTTACCTGTTAACCCATTAGGTGCGGGATAATCTCCCAGATCAATTATAAGAGACTATATGGGGACTGGTAAGGTCACTGAACAAGTAAAGGTCCTTGCCACCAAACCCAAGGACATGAGTTCAATTCTCCAGACCCATATGGTAGAAGGAGAGAATCAACCTCTACAAATTGTCCTCTCACCTCCGCTCATTACCTGGGACACATGTATGCATACATGGATTAGATAGATAGATAGATAGATAGATAGATAGATAGATAGATAGATAGATAGACAGACAGATAGATAGATAAATGATAGATACAACTATAAGGGCCATAACATAAAGTACAGCTTTCTTCCTCTCTGACAATTACAATACCCAAGCATGCATCCATAATAACAGGTCCATAGTATCTCCTTTCTAAAGCACCCTTCAAGTAGATCAGGGGTACAGTAGCAAAACACAGGACAGAGAATGCTTTCTCCAAGAAGCTAACACTATAAGGCCCATGTATGCTACTCTGAGTATCATGTAAGAGTTTTTAAGCCACTAGGGCTGGGAAGAGAGCTCAATGGATGGATTGATTGCTGCACAGCTCTGAGGATCTGAGCTTAGGTCTCCCAGACCCACATAAAAGCTGGACTTAGTAGGATAGGTATCTGCAATCCCAGCATCCCCATGAGGAGATGGGAGGTAGAGACAGGATAATTTCCAGAATCTCATGGGCCACGTGGCTTGTCATACACAACAACAACAACAAAAAGAACAACAAAGAAACTGTCTCAAACAAGGTGGAAGGTGAAGACCAACACCCTAAGCTGCCTCATGATCCCTACTTACAAATGTGTTTTCAGAAGCCCTCAAAGTCTTAAATGAACTTAAAACACCCCACAGAAGCAGAAACATGGTTCCACAGATTGACCCCAGGGGCTGCTTTTGTAGCTAGTCAGAGCTGCATGGCCAAGGTCAAAGAGATCACTACAGGCACATCAGCTAATCCAACAAGAGTTTAAAACAGACCAGGCTCAGTTCAGAAGCCTCCTTTGCTCTGGGAGAAAATGATCTCCTCCCCAGCTTGCTCAGCACCTAAACAGCTGCTTGTCTTAGACAAAGAGTTAAAGGAACCCGAGTCAGAGGGGTGTGGCTCAGACAAGCCACAGCATAGCATCTTCCCCATAGAATATGTGAGATTTAACCAAGTTTCCCTGGGTTTTAATTTTCATAAAAACCATGGAAATCATGATTACCAGGTTTCCTTAGCAAAGCTTACCCACAACTAGAGACACACAGTGCTTAAGAAGTGTAAAGGTGATTTTTGCTCGCACTGTGATCAATACAGGCTCTGTTTGCAGACTTTGTGATATGTATTAAGCTTTCTGTGACCCCAGACTGAAACCATATGACCCCTAAGTAGTCTGCTTGAAGTAATAAACACACTTCAAATTAATTGGGGGTCAGTGGATTTCTGAGCTGCAAATGGCTCAGCAGGTGTTTAAATTTTTTTTTTCAATTTGTGCTTTGCCGCCATAAACTTGATGCCATAAACTTGAAACCATGTTTTATACACTTTGGTAATTGTCTACAAAAACGGTCATAATGATTTGTCTCACACTTTGGCAACTTGATCTTGAAGCTCCCAACCATGAGGGTTGTTTATTTCTCTACCTTTGACCCTGGGCATGGTCATAATATTCTGTTTGAACATTAGCCAACATGATGCAAGGTGAGACTTGAAAAGCACGGGAGTACTAGGGCATCCCCTCTTTGGGCTACCCTTGGAATCCTGAACCCATCATGTGACTAAACCCTGCTGAACACCAGAGACACAGAGCTCAGGCTACCACTGTCCCCATCACCAGATTGATGTCCTTACCAAAGGCACTCAATTATGAGGGCTATATATACCACAACACACACAACCCAAGACCAAATTTCTGGCTTAAAGACTGAGCAGGAGAAAAGACGGCTTAATTGGTAAAGAGCTTGCCGCAAAAGCATCAAGATCTGAGTTCGGTCCTGTAGGACCGATGTGAAAAAGCTGAGCTTGGTGGGTAATGTATATCTCTGTATAATATCAGTGTTGGAAGGAAAAGACAGGAGGGTGCTTAGGGCTTGATAGATCTATTAGTTGATCTATGCTCTAGGTTCAGTAAGAGACCATGTTTCTCTCTCTCTCTCTCTCTCTCTCTCTCTCTCTCTCTCTCTCTCTCTCTCTGTGTGTGTGTGTGTGTGTGTGTGTGTGTGTGTGTGTGTGTGTGTGTGCGTGTGTGAAGTACACACCAATTGAGGAAGAAACACATCAACTTCTGGTGCACAGAGGTTCATACACACACACACACACACACACACACACACACACACACACACGCTAAAGGTTGAAGGGCAAATTATAGTCTTCTCTCTGTCTTCTAGGGTCTGAATAGTGTTTATTCTGCCTTCTAGGGTTTGAATAGTGTATTATTCGTTCAACAATGTGTCACTCATCCACACCGATTAAAAGCCATTCGTGTGCTCACCGACACAGGTTGCACGGGCACTAGGTTATCAAAACTAAACTTCAATATGTTTTCACTGATGTGTCTATTCGTAGGATGCCGCTTCAGTAGAAATGACTGTACCTTAAACAAGGCAAGAAGTCAGCTTCTGTGGTCACCTGCTGTTGTCTAGGAATAAGAGCAAAGGGTTCTGGGAAATTACCACTCCACAGAAGCTTCTCACTCTTCATCTACGACTAAGTTCTTTAAAAGCCCTGAGAATGGATTAAAAAAAAAAAAAAGTATTGCAATACATCAAAACATTGGCCAAAGGACTCCAAATACACTATCTATTCTGTCTGTGTAAGAAAGCCACCGTGGCCTGAGGTTTAGAAGCTCCATGTTGTTTGGATTGGGAGAAGCATCAATTCAAATTCTGGCCCTGCTATTGAATACCTAGAGAAGCTGAGTAAAAATAGTGAGATTTACTAAGTGTCTATTATGCATCTGATGTGGTACCTAATAACCACGAGCTTGGAATCTTTATAGTAACTCTATGGGGAGGGTCTGTTAACATTCTCATCTTTACACAACACTTAAGATGACTCAGTGAGTTTCAAAAACAACATACCTGGCTTGTGGGGGAATCTAGATCTGACCCAGATGGAATGGTTCTGAAATGGTTCTGAAAGGCACCTTCTCCAGTACTTTAGGAAACTGTCTCTCAAGGTATGTGCCATATGTGACATAGCCATGCGTTATAGCTTTTGTTTATTAATTTTTGAGCTATTGACCCATTGATTAAGTCATGAAAAAAGTAGTCAAGGAATACCTTTTACATGGGCTGGGGAGGTGTCTCAGTGGTAAAGTGTGTTCCCAGCCTGTGTAATAATATCCACAGTTCAGTCCCCAGTACAGGGGCGGGGGAAGCAAATGTCTACTACATATAAAGGATTTGAAGCCTTGGGGTCAGTGGTGAGGTAGACCCTGCCTTAACAGCATTTCAGATTTACCAAGACAGGGAGATGCTAAGCAAATGACTCATCTTCTCCCTGTGACAACATAGGACACCTTATTTTCTAATCAGCCTTTTCCTGTTGTCTGACCTGAGCCTCTCCTTTGCCTGTGATCCTTCTCCAGGATTTTGGTATCTGTGAATTATATCCCCCAAAGTATTGGCTACATCTCCCTCCCAGATTGTCAAAGAATCCTCCTCATTGAGTGTGGCCTGGAGTTAGAGACCCATCCATGATGGACAGATGGTGGCAGGGGACAGTGTAAGGAAAGTAAGGGTGGAGATGGGAGGAAGAATGATCTCCAGAGTCTTGGAGGGTTTTCTTTTTTATTAAAAACCAGTGCAAACTCCATATGTGAAAAAGTGAAGGAAGTCCAGCAAATAGCCAGAAAACCATCTTATATCCCATTTGTTTGAATGTTTCCAGCCAGAGGAACACTCAGTCCCAAGTACACATGACTTCTACTCTTAATTATAGCCTTTGTGGGGGACTGGGGGAGGAAATAGGAGGGAATGCAAGAAAATTTAAAGGAAGTAACTAGTTTCTTTTGGTCAGGGGGTTGAAATATAGTAACAAAGGTTACCTGGGTATATGTGTATATTATTTAATTGCAAATAAATTACTCAGAAAAAAGTAATTACCACCATGTTCCAGGGGAGCTGTACTATGGTATCTTTATCCAAGCAGATACACCCTGGGCTCTAACCATTCATGTTCTCAGGGGAGCACATGACTCTGATTCTCAGGGGTCGGGAGTGTCAAGGAAAATATGCCATTTCACATCCAAAGTGTCAACACATAATTGTCTAATTGTTCTTGGCTTGAAAGAGACAAAGTTAACATTGGACTTGAGCAGAAAGGGAAAGGGAACTGAACTCCAGGTTGAGGGTGGGGGTTGGGGGTGTTCTGAACAGCGTACAGAGTTTTGAACTATCCCTCTTTATTTTCGCTGCCAAACAATGAGATCCCCCAATGTGTGAAATCAGACCCACTGAAGAAATAAAGGAGGGCTGAGGAAGAGTGCCAAGCTGTTCAGCAAGAAACCGGGGGAGATTTGGCAGCGGCCTCAATCCTCTTGAGGACTCCACGGGTCTGAGAAAGTAAAGTTAGCATGAACTACTCAGCAGTCACGGAATAAGAAGGGCTTCTCAGAGGACGGAGAGCCCTTGAGCTCCATCAGCTTATAATAAATTGCATTTCAGAAGTAGCACTTTTCAGAGATAATATATAAATATTTTAAGTAGAGAAGTAGAGGTGTGGGCTACTCTTTTCCGTAGTGTGTCCAGAAAATCTGCACGCACGCATCAAGCTCCACATCTAGGGAATGTGCTTTATTATGATGTTTGCATTTTTAAACAAGGTGCCTGACCTATTTGGGGATTAATAGAAGTAAGTGGAGCCAATGCG
The DNA here is from genome assembly GCA_907164525.1 of Lophiomys imhausi. Taxonomy (NCBI): domain Eukaryota; kingdom Metazoa; phylum Chordata; class Mammalia; order Rodentia; family Muridae; genus Lophiomys; species Lophiomys imhausi. The sequence continues at coordinate 318,845 of CAJQZJ010032054.1, read as the reverse complement.
CTGTTTATTATTTATAGAAGATTCACTTTGGATTAGGGCTTTTTAAGATGTTTGGGTTTAGTTCTGTCCAGAAGTGATGGTAAGAAGCCCTCAGCACCACAGCAGGCCAGACAATGACAAAAGAGTATAGGTACCCAGTGACATCCTGCACCATGGAGGTTGAGAGCAAAACCAGTCCCTTTTCTTCTCATAAAGACCACAGGGAAGAGGAGAAGGACAGCCCTGCACTAGCCTCTGTGAATCCCATACGGAGAATCTCTGCAGGTCCGTGGAGAAGGACACTCCGTCTCTTCAATTAGAATCTCAGTTACAATACATAAATCAAATATTCATCTGCCATTTACAAGACTTTCTTAGAAACCCTCCACTTCTCTTACAGTGACTTGAAGAAAACCATCTATGAACCCGTGTGTCTCCTGATGGACCATAAAACACTCACCAATGACTTCTGAGCAAGAAGAAATGAAGGCACATGATAAATGGATCAGAACCAAAATGAGACCTACAATTAAGCTTGCCATGGTGTGATTCAGAACAAGGATGTCTTTAGTTCTCCACACTTAAATAACCATGAGGTTTAGGTTTGGCTTGCTCCTTTTATTTAAAAAAATATATCTTTACAGATTTTTAAAGTAGAATCGTTTACTGGGGAAGAACAAGAACGTTATTCTGAGCATCTTTGGGTCTTTTGACTCTCTGTGCAGAGAACATGAATCTTCATCAGTGAAAATTCCCTCACTCCCCAGTTTCTCTTACTTTTTCTTCATTATTGCAATGAGTGTTGGAAGCTTTCCAAACTACAAAGCCAGCTTGACAGTGACAGATACAAAGCAATAGGCCATAGGATGTTTCAGTCATTTGCTGACCAATAGAAAAAAGGCAAGAACTCAACAAGCTGAAGCAACCAAGTCATGTGGATCACTGTCAAGGGTGACACAACTCTCCTGCATGGATGGCTTTGTCTCCTGACAACAAAACTATTTATACATGGAAATGCGAGAGCCAGATGTTTAAAGATCTACTTCGATTGTCTCCAATGGGTTTGTTAATCAGTAAAAAGCTTTCAGAAGTGCTTTTAAATAAATGTTTGTGCACTATTGCTTTTGGGCTTGAAAATATTGACCTCAATACACCCAACTGGCTGACATTAATGTTTAATTGTTCTTTAAAAATCACCCTATTTAGTTCCTATCATGCTATTATTTCCCATCTTAGAGATGAGAAAACAGGTTCTACAAGACAAAATGATTCTATGTGCCCAAGACACACAGTATCTAGGCTTCAAGCCCAGGTTTTCTTGCTTTAGTCCAAGTTTCTTTGTAGAAGGACAAGATAACAGGAAAGATGGAGTTACAGATGAGATCTAAACCTCATTCTAAATATAAAGTTTGTAACTTTATATGCATTTCTGATGCCTTATATTGATTTTTTATATGTTCATTTATTAATTCAAGTTACATCTCAATCACAGTCCTCTCCCTCCTCCCCTCCCAGTCCCACCTTCCCCCCCTCTACTCCCTCTCCCACCTATCCTGTTCCTCCAGTGTTGGGAGCCCCCACATATCAGCCCCCCTCAGTTTATCAGTCACAGGTTTTTTTTTTTAATCACCAAAATAGGGATAATCCATCTACCCCCTTCTCCCGGGGCCTAGACCACAGCAAGTGCTTAATCAGTACATGATTCTTCTTTCTCCTCCTGACTCTACCATGTCTATTTTCTTAGACCCTTGAATGCTATCTAGCCTGCTCATCTGCTCAGGTCCAAGTTCTTATGGAAGTAATTCCTAGGACAAGAAGTCAGAGTCACCCAGCAGACAACACACAGGAGAGGTGGGAATGATTATGATGATGATGATGATGAGGAGGAGGAGGAGGAGGAGGAGGAGGAGGAGGAGGAGGAGGAGGAAGAACAGGATTAAAATGTGTCTGTGTCAATACTTCACTTAGTCTTGGCCTGGCAGGAGCTTGTTCACCTCAAAAAGAAAATCTTGTGACAATGATGATAACAAATATGGTTCACTTACAGACTTCTGAGTAAATGAGAAATTGTGACTGGAACCTGGTGGGGACATTGCAGGCAACATATTAGTACAAATAAATGAAAACAAAGGTGCATCTATGAAGATTTCATTGGTCATTGGATGAGGGCTATGCTTAGTGACATCCGGACTGTGGCAAGTCTGGCATGCTACATATAGCCATGCTAAGCATTCAGCCAGACCAAAGCCAACTACTGTGGATTACAGCAGTTCACAATATGTTCAGTGTAGAGACATGAGTGCCCATAAGACATGGGTGACAAAGCATTCGGGGTTGCCATGGTGACCTGTGTGGCTTTCAACTTATAGATGCTGCTTCATAAATAGCACCTTGTGATTCTTCCTGAAGCAGACACTGCAACACTTGTCACTTCTAGAGTGTGTTGGGATGGACATTAGCCAAGGATATGGCAATGTCCAAGAATTCTACACAAAAAATGCCATCACCTATTAAGCCTGGAAAGTACCTTATAAGATGTAGTTATTAAAACACAACAACAGGAATGGAATGTTGACGTGGCTTAGCTACAGTCATTGCTATCTTGGTGTGCCTTTGTATGTGGTGTCCACTCAACCAGAGATGCCAAATGTGTCAACATAGCAAGTGGCAATCAGATGTTTTCCTCTAGTCACCTTCATTCCCCCACAAGAAGACTACGAAATTCTTTAATAATTTCCACTTTGCCATGTTTCTAACTTTCATAACTGAGCCTTTCCAGAGACTTTTGGAAAATGAGAACATTCAAATACTAGATAGATAGATGATAGATAGATAGATAGATAGATATAGTTGGTTAGATGGATGGATAGACAGAGACATACATACATACATTATGGAATAGAGTCACACTGTAGCTGGCCTGGCACTCACTGTGTAGATCAGACTAGCCTCAAACTAGATATAACCCTCATGTCCCAGCTTCCATAGTGCTCCAGTTACAAGCTTGAGCCACCAGGCCTGGCTCTTACAGAGATTCTTGTGTTGGAAGAAAGGCACAGAAAATGCCAAGCTTAAATCAGACAGCAATCAGTAGTAACTGTTATATCTAGCCTGTAGCAGCTAATTATAATGATTGTATATGTAGACCATCAAAAGACATTATGTTTGAGAATGAATGTAGGTGGGAAAAATAAAAAAAATCATGTAGAATGCAGAGGGAAGTGTCTTAATTATTTTTAATTTGGAAAGTGATCTGGAGAAAAACTAATTAACCAGTTTGGGAGAGCAGTGAGCTCTTAGTTCTAATTACTAAATGTAAAATAAAAAAGGATATCCTATTTTCTTTTCTGCTACTATGATAAAACACTCAGACTGAAAGCAACTTGTGGAGGAAAGAGTTTATTCAGCTTACACTTCCAGGTCATAGTCCATCATGGATGGAAGTCAAGGCAGGAACTCAAACAGGAAGGTGAAGCAGAAACCACAGAGATCACTGTTTACTGAGTCCTGCAGGCTCATGCTCAGCTGACTTGGTTATGCAGCTCAGGAACACATGCCTAGGGATGATGCCACCCATAGTGGGCTGGGCCCTCCTGCGTCAGTTAACCATCAAAACAATCCCCCACAAATGTGGCCAGACAGATCAATAAGCTCTCAATTTAGATTCCGTTCTCAGGTGACTCTAGCTGTGTCACGTTGACAATTAAGGACAATCAGTTTGAAGCACAGATAGGAAATTGCTACTAGATTTTCACAGCAAGAGCTGTTGCAGGTAGACCTACTGATTGATGTTAAAATTGATGGGCGGGTGAAAAGCTGAGAGGAAGCAGGAGATTCACTTCATCACCAGAAAGTTCATCTTCATGCCAGCAAGGGAAAAGGGGAAACTAGCAACTGTTCAGAGGAGACAGCCTGCATCACTTTCCTAAGGTAATGTGTCACCAGGAATAAGACACAGCAATCATAACACAGTGGCATGAAAAAGATGCAGCCTCTCTGTGACACTCCCCAAATCATATACCCTTAGTATAATCAGGAAAATTAAAAAAGGAGGGTCATTCCATAAACTAACTGACCTGTGCTATTCAAAACTCCCAAGGTCACACAAATTAAAGACAGACTGAAGACCAATGAGATATGACAACTAAATGCATATACGGCTCAGGACAGTTCTTCAGTCCCAAGAGAGATTTAACCCTGTTCCACTTAATCTCATCAATGTTGGCTGAGAGAGAGGAAGAGGAAGAGAGAGGAAGAAGAAGATAAAGAGGAAGAAAAAGGAGGGGGGAGAAGAAGTGTCAAAAGAGTTGATGAGAATCTCTGTGACATAGCTATTTGTTTCTCCCCATGTCTCAATTACTTGAAAAGAACAAAAAAAAAAAAAGTGAGAGTCTAAGAGAAAATGAGAGATTAACATATTTCGCATGAATGAAGGAACATTTTATGGGCTCCCATCAGAATTAGTCATTTCATTTAGGGCAAAGTGTAGATGACCAAGTGTTGTTTATTGTTATTAGTATCAAAAGCCATTGATAAAAAATTTCTGTCAAAATATGTCCAGGGAAATCAATTATGCTCCATGTAAACAAACAAAGGCTTCAGTACATATGAATTACTTTCTGTATACCCAGCACTACACTAAGTATGTTCCATGTGTTAGCTTCTTGCATATGTCTAGCTGTCCTGGGAGGTACACAATGCTCTTTTTCTTCCCAATTTTCACATATAAGAAGTAGCTGAGTCACTTAAGAAGGCCATGCTACTAGCTTGTGCTTTTAACCACTACTGCACCAACCAGAGAACAATGCTGGTGCCATTATACCACATTCATCTTGCCTGAAGTTTGGAAGGGGGGGGGCGGGTGGGTGGAATAAGAAATCTTGGGTTATTATAGAAATGTTACTCAAAAAGACATTATTAAATATCATGGATTTAATATTACTAAAGAGGTCCCCTGAGCTATGGAAGTTTCTCAGCTGGTAGAGTGCTTGTCTAACATCCACAAAGACCTGAGTTCCATCCCTAGCATATCATACCCTGGGCTCAGACGCCCAGACCTATAATCCCAGTACTTGAGATCAGAAAGTCAGGGTATCTTTGGCTACAGTGAGTTTAAAACAAGCCTTGAACAAATGAGACCTTATCTCAAAAAGAAAAGCCTGTTTTCTGAAAAAATAGATACCCCTCTATCTTGGATAACTAATAGATAGTTCTCCAAAGTCAGCCAGATATATATATGAAGACATAAAAAGGCCCAAATGCTTATGAGATCAGAGATGTATACAATGTAAAAGATCCTCTCAAGTCATGATGAACTTTCATATAAACATGCATCTGGCTAATTCCAAACATCTGCTATTTGTTCAATGAATACTGCCAGTGTCTGCTATTGAAAAAAAACAGAGAAAATGGAAAATAGGTGTTTTCTTATATACTTCAAATTTGTCATATAAATACACACTTCAGTTTAAACACACACCCAGAGACACACATGTGCACACCACACACACACACACCATTTATCCCACACATGAGGTGTTTAGTAAGAAAGCTGCTATAGACTACTAGATAATCAGATATTTACATCATTTCCAATCAATTATTTAAAATACATGCCATTAAAAGTTTATTAGCTTGATTATTTTTAAAGAACTAACACAAAGCTCATTAAAGCAATCAAGGTTCTGGGGATTCAATTAAAACATAACAATAAGTGAACCATTTGAATTACAATAAACGCAAGAATCTTATCACCAGCACAAGATGTACTCGTTTTTTAATAACTCAACTGTTTAATCTCTCCGCTCAAAACACCCACTGAATTGGACTTATCATGAAACAAATCTTTGGTCAAAATTAGTTTTACAAAATCGCTGACTTCATACTGAAAGCTTGTAAAAAGTCTTCTTCCCCCCACCCCCTTAAAGCCAAGGTCTCTAATCTTTTTCTTTTAATTCTACTATTACTTTTTTAGTGTTGTGAAATCTAAACAATTCATTCCCTGCACTCTCCCTTCTTCTGGTTTTGATTATCTGTGTATCTATGACTGTGTGTTCATACAGAGCCACCCAGGGGAGATACAGAAGCTCAGACACAAGGGAGAATAATAAACATACCAGAGGTCCACCTACATGGACATAAGCCTCAGTGATAAACAAGGGATAAGAAATCATCTATTATCTTAGAGCCCATCAACCAAGTTTTATTACAGTGATTAGCCAGGCAGCATCACTTCAATTTAGGCAGCTTTTGCCAAATTGGCAAATGTTTGCAATTAGATACATGAATGTGAAAATATACAGCAAATCAAAGTTTTGAATCATATTTCTCAAGTCTACAAGGTGTTTTGATATCATGCTCAAAATTTCTATATCCCCCTTTAACCTCAAAAGAAAGTTCTAGTTAAGATGAAAAACCTCTGAAATACAGAATGGATCAGGAAGGTGGCCGAAGAAGGCAAGCTGTGACTGTTCTGTAATGCAATCTATTCCAGAATAATTTTTCTTTTTATTATTTCATTAAGTTGTATCTCACTAAAGTTCCTCTTAGGATCTCTCGGCAGCACCAAATTTTTCATTGAGAAAACGATAAATCACGGGCCTAAATTACAATTTAATTATAAACGCCTTTGCCTTCTAATGCTGCCTGGGACCTTTTACCCTGCTCCATAATTCTAAAAAATGACCCCTGTCATAATTTCCTTCACTAGAATAATATGGAGAGATCTAATCCTGAATCCTGCTGTCTTATAATTTAATATAAGAGGCAATTATTATTCAAAAGATAATGTTGCAGATATTGAAAATATTCTGAAGTTTGAGTCTAAGGGAAAAAAAAAAGAAGCCTAGGTGCGTAGAAGCTCCTTATCGCCTCGCCTATCAAGAGAAGCAAGGCGAAGATGCCAAAGGGTTTTTAATGAAACAATATTGGAATTCATATATGTGCTGCTGGTGTTTTGTATGGTAAGAAAAGTATCTCTGTAGTCTTCAAACCGCAATGAGGAACAGAATGCTTTGTTCCAAATTCAAGGATACGGAAGAGAGCCACACCGCCTGAAGCAGCAACTTGTGTTGAGTTTAGACTGTGTGTTGGTGCTGTGAGTGATTAAAAACCTCACTCCTTCTGTTCAAGTGGGTGAAGGGAAGATATGGGAAGTGAAGGGCTGCAAAAGCAAGGGCGAATGGACCATATAGCTTGGGCAACTAGATCCAGGCTGAAATGTTAGGCAGTACCAAAGAGAAGGAATTCCCTGGAGCTGAGGTATAAGCATATTTCATTGGCACAGCCAGGAAGAGATATGCATACCTTTGGGTTGCTTAGGAAGTGTCAAAGCTTTGGTGAAGGGCAGGGCTGACTCCTTCCTTCCAGGATTTAAATGTAAAACAAAGCAAACAAACAAGCAAAACCCAGGTAACCAAGAGCAAAGAGCAGCCAACTGGAGGCCTGCCACAGTGCCTTCAGCCTTGGTCACCAGCTCTTTAAGTCCAATAGGTGGGAATCTGAACATGCCCTCAATCAGTTTGCCCACCTGTACAAGTAGCTGCCCTTTCCCAGTGACAATCACCCCAATAGAGAGAAGCCAGTGCGCTGTAGGGATAGTCTTTGTTATTATGACACATGTCACATGGAACAGCACAGAATGTGGACCTAAGATCTTTAAGACCACATGACCGTGGAAAACTGAATGTCACCTTTGCACACAAAAGAGGGACAAGACTGTTTCTTCTAAATGACAAATGTTCTTGAGATCGTCTGTCCGAAAGCTGACGTCTCTATGCCAAATGGCATGAAACAGAGACTCCACTTTTGTCCTGTTTCCATCCAAAATTCAAGTTATGGTAAAAAATGAACCATCACAGCTGAAAGCATACGGAAGAGGACATGAAATTACAGAGGTGACCCATAGAGGTGGTGACGGGAAGTGTGGCAGAGAGGGTGGGAAAGGAGAAAGAGCTGAGGACAAGCAGAACACAAAAGAATGATTATCACCTCTACCTCCCAATCTTAGATTCTCCAGGAAAGCCCTCTGTGGCCCAACAAACATGAAACTCAACAATATACGCACACTGCTTTATGATCTCTTTGTTTTGTTTAGGTTTTGCCCTAGAAGCAGCTCATTTAAGATGCAATAAATTTGAAGGGTGCTTCCCCCTCCCACTCTCCATCCCTCCATAAATCTCAGGACAGTGCAAATGAAGTAAGTCTCATTACGGACAGAAAGAAAGGGCATCTCCAGGCAGGGACATCTCAGACTACCATTAAAGCAATCATTAAAAATAACAACCCACCTAAGGGGAGGAAAAAAAATTCATTCCTTTCATACACACACATATGTACATATTTTTCACTATATACTATATATACACATATATATGCCAATACTATTAAAAATAGGTTTTCTAGGTTCAAAAAGGAATTGAAATCCAAAATGCAAGAGAACACAGAAAAATTGATGTAGGAGAGAAAAAGGGGCAGGTTTATAGGAACAGAGTCTGTAATTTCTTGCAGTGCCAGCAGTGAGAGCCATGAAATGGTACCCATAACGATCCAGCAATAAAGAAGGTGTGCAAAGATCGGGAGACTGTACCTACCTGAATCGTTTGAGGAGTGAGAAATATTTAGGAGTCCTGGGAGGTTCTCAGCAGACAACAGACAAGACTTTCCAATAACTAAACAGAAGTACATTAAGTAGACACACGGGTAGATAGAAAGAAAGCACAGATAGGCAATACAGGTTTAAGATCCACTTAAAAAAAATTTGTTTGCCTCCGTGTGGTGTAAGTTTTCAAGGGATCTCAGTCATAGTGATGTGGGATGAGTTAAAAGTAGGGAGAGGGAGTATGGGCTTGCCCTATAACTCAGGCCGTTCTACCATGTTGGTTCTTATCATGCCCATGGCTTTTGGAAATTATTTTGTGGAATTAACATCATACTGCCAAGTAGGAGCTACCTAAACATGGGAAGCTTGTTTTCCAGCAGCTATGACAAAGAATCAGAAATTATACAGTTTTAGATTATATAATTCCATATCGAGAAAGTTGCTCACTCACACTAAATTATTTTCTGTATGAAAAATGAAGAAACAGCTATATATGGTGGTATAGGCTAAGAATGCCAGCACTTAGGCATCAAGACTGGGAGATCATAAGTTCTGGCCAGCCTGGGCTATACAGTGAGTTCAAGGAGATACATAGTAAGACTCCCATCAGCACATCATAAAATAAAGCTAAAACACAAAACAAAATATGCAATTCATCAATCAAACAATCACAGGACATCAAGGCTGGGAGAACACAAATTCTCAGTCAGCCTGGGTTATGCAGTGAGTTCAAAGAGATACATAGTAACACACCAGTTCCCCATCTTAAAAAAAAAAAAAAGCAATAAATCAATCAATCACAAGTATACATTGTTTGCCGACTTTCTCCTGCTATTATAATGTTGCAGGGATGGGAGCCTCTAGGCCCTGAAAAGTGTAGCATTTCTGTTTACCAAATCCACTGTTGGTCAAGAAAGAAACAGGAAATAGTGGGTTGGAGAGATGGCTAAGCAGATAGGAGCATTTGTTGTTCTCAGAGAGAGCAAGATGTGGTTCCTAGCACCCATATCAAGGGTCTCACAACGTCTCCTAATTTCACACACACACTCACACATGCACACGCACATGCACACACACTCAGGGATGAAAACAAATCTCAGAAGACAGGAAATGGTGCTCACAGAGCACTCTCAAACAGAAGAAAGAATGCAGAAGTTTTTAAAAAAGCAAAGGCTGAGGGTGTAGCTCACGAGGCAGAGTGCTTGCCTAACACCCGTAAAACCTGGGTCCCATCACCACAAAAATCAGGCCTATTGGAGTACACCTATAATTCCATCACTCAGAGGCAGAAGGATCAAGAATTTAAAGTTATTCTCGATGGCACAATGAATTTGAGGACAGCCTGAGCTATGTAAGAGTTTTCCAGGGTTTTTTTTTTAATAATTATTTTTAAAGTGAATACAGTAAAATAATAAGAAATAAAATTAAGTAGGAAGCCAGATGTTCTAGAATTACAAAGACAATACTTCCTCAACAGGAGAAACTGGCTAGCCAACCCCCAGCTCCTGCCACCCACCATGTTCAATATATTTGTGGCTCTTGCCTTGCTATTTCTTCTTGCCTGAAAGAAAGACCATTCCCGACACTTGCTTTAGTTTTAGCTGACAAAGCTTCAATGGTGAGGGAGCAAGCTAGGAAGAGGGACCAAGATGATTTATTATCTACGCTTTGTGTTGTTGGATACCCCTGGGGACCAGTAGAGAATGCTACCTCAGAGCCACCCCCACCTGAGACGTGAGAGCCCTTACTCTACCTTCCACCTCAGCAGCACATTGGCTCACAGTGTGTGTGTGTGTGTGTGTGTGTGTGTGTGTGTGTGTGTGTGTGTGTGTGTGAGTGTGTAGTGTAGTATATGTGCATGTGTATGTGATTATGTTTGTATGCCTCTATGTGTATGTATGTGCATATGTGTACACCTGTGGTGGCGGTGGGGAATGCCTGGGGCTTGCTACTTTGCCTAGGCAAGCCAATAAGCCAGCAAATGATATCCACCTGTTTCTACCTGCGTAGCGGTGTTGGGATTCTAGCTATGAGCCACCACCACCCTCTTGTTTTACTGTAAGTGCTGGGGATCAAACTCTCTTCCTTATGTGTACACAGCAAGCACCTTACCAACTGAGCCAGTCTCTCCAAACTCTAGATTCTTGTGCACCAGCTCAGAGAGGAGGAGATTAGCAATGACATACTTAGTGGTATTTGCCCACATCTGTGGTCTACATACTCCCATCACGTCTGATTTCAACTACTAACAAGACAGTACCAGGCATGAAGGGCTTAGAAAGAGAATCCCGGCATCATTAAATATGCATATCTAACCAACATACAGACACCAAGACATAATCTCAAGACAAGAGCACAGAAAATAGGAAGACGTAGCAAAGTAATTAGGAAGTGGTCATCAATTACCTTTGCTTTTGGTATAATTTATTTAATTACATGTATTTAATTTTTAATAACAGCTGTGTTTAACAACTAGCATATAAAATTCCTGCAAAGTTAATGATCAGCTTTGTAAGGCAGCATGAGGCGATTTCAAACTCCCAGGACACAAGTTCCTCTTGGTCACTGATTAAAGGATCTTCCTAATGGGAAGTGAATGGGACCCTTCTGATCTGGGGTGTAGGTGGTAATGTGAAACCCCAAGGCAGAGGAAGTGTGCCATCAGGTGGATACTGCACCTGTCCAGCCTGCAGCTGTGTTGTAGAGGTGAGAGTGCCTGGAGGGTTTCCCCTAGAAATCACTACTCCTTTGAGTGCAAGGCTGGCTGTGTTTCCTGACAGTCTAGTTCTTTCTGACTTCTGGTGGCATTGCTCCTTCTTCACCTGAATGACTGAATACTTTATCAGCCAGTCTGCTCTTCCCTGGGTACTAGGATCTGAATTCACATTCACTGAGTCCTGCCTTGTGCATTAAGACTGAATGCAGCCTGAATAACCCTAACTCCAGCCCTGTCTCCACTCCACAAACAATTATGCTTTCTGTCTTTCTATCTATGGAACTATCCCTTTCCTACACAGCTTTCTCATCTCTTGATGACTGAAAATGTTATGGTACCCACTATCCTCTATACCCAGCTCATCTCCAGACAAAGTTCGCTAGACTGGTTGGCAAATTTCATTCTTGGTGTGATGGTCTAGACCAGCAGTTTTCAACCTTCCTAATGCTGCAACCCTTTAATATGGTTCCTCATGTTGTGGTGACCCCCAACCATAACATCATTTCATTGCCATTTTATAACTGTAATTTTGCTACTGTTATGAATCATAACTTAAATATCTAATATGTAGGATATCTGATATGTGATCACCCACGGGGTCACAACCCATAAGTTGAGAACCACTGCTCCCTGTACCCACAAATCTGGTTGCAGTCCTTGTTTTGAGAATCTCTCCTGTCTTAATGTTGTGCAAACACTGCTCCCCAGTTGTCCCCTGTTATACCAATAAAGCAGTTTACAGCCAATCACTGAACTGGGGAAAGAATAGGGTTAGACTTCCTGCCCTCTTGGGGAGAAGGAGTTTAGAGGAGGAAGGAGGAAATTCAGCCACAGGCAGAGGTCCAGGAGACATGAGGAAGATTCAGTCGGAACAAAGAGAACACTAAAAAGCAAGTATCTTGGGGATTTTGTAAAGAAGGAGTCAGACTAGCATAGAGAGTTAAGAACAGAGTAAAACTGCTCAAGATTGTGCTATAAATCCATGTTAAAATAATATAACTGAGCCTCAATTATTTTGGTGATAGCCAGGTTAAGAGAGAAACTATGAAACAAAGACAAGTATATAAAAAAATGCTAACACACCGCAATGGCTCCTACCTGAAGTTCAAAACCAGACAAAACAAAACTGCCTGTCATTTATCATGGCATACAAATAGGTAAAAAGAAAAGCATGAGAAAGTGAGAAATACCAAACTTGGAACAAGATTAATTCTTGGGGGTGGGGTAAGGAGAGGAAATAGAAAGAGAGATGGGGTCAAGAAGTCCACACAGAAGGTTGCCAATGAAGTGTCCCCCAGTACTGGGGATGGAACCTGTGGTCCTGTTCCCACTATGAGCGTGCTCTCTCAGCCATTACCCCAAACTCTTGTCTGCATTACTTTGGAACAGGATATCACTAAGTTGACCAAACTGGCCTTGAACTTGAAATCTTCCTGCTTCAGCCTCTTGAATGGCCAGAATTACAGCTATGACTATAATAATGACTATGACACTAAGCCTCATATTTGGGAGTAAAGTCTGAAATGATCATGAAATAAATGCTTAGATTTGACAAAATTCAATAGTTAAAATAGATATTAATATTTACGCTTTTTTGTGTACCAGAAATGCTTGTGACTGGGGGGAGGTGAGGTGTATGGACTGTGTTGCAGAAGTTTCCAAGAGGGTGTGCATGAGAACTATGACATAACAAAGAGCACCAAGTAGTAGCACTGGGAGAAACAGGAAAAGGAAGAATTACTAACGGAATCCTAAACACTCTCCCTTTTACCAATGCCTTTTGATTTTGTAATTTTACTAAGTTGATCGCAATCATCTAATCTTGGTCCATGATTCCGTATCTGCTTACACTGAATCACTCACAATTCAATTAGAAACATGGAGCTGCTTTAAAACAATAAAAGCTCAGTGAACTGGGCAGCTAATCCTGCAGACACCAAGTGATGCTGGTGCAGCATACGCTGATTAAAAGGGGATTCTATTACTCCAGCAATGGTGCTGGGGAAGGAGAGCTTCCTCAGACTCCCCATGGGGGGTGGTGTTCTCCAGCAATGGTCCTCTTCATCTTTCTCCAGTAATGGAGATGATACCAGAACTGCTTTCAGTCCTTTAACTCAATGAATGAGTTACAGTAGCCACCCCCACCTCGCTGTTTCTAGAATTAAAATGAGTGATCCTACTAGGAATCAGTAGCACTTTCCATAAAGTCATTCTTTGGCCCACCTTTCCTCAAAGTTGGACTCTCATCCTAGAGGGATCTTGTCCCATTCCATTCCATGGAAAGGAATACCACACAGAGCAGTGGAGAAGAAACACAATAGACTTCCCAGAGTTCTCCCTAGTTTAGCCCACGAGGTCATGACCCCCTTTATTTATTTATTTATTTATTTATTTATTTTTTGTCCACTCAGGTTTTCCCATTACCATCTCCTTCATCTGATTTAGCATAATAACTCAGTTTTCCCTGGCTCTCTGGGTCTTCATTTCTGAATCCTGTCACTTCACACACAACTTTGATTAAGTACGCGGCCCAGGTTTTCCCTTTGTTCGTCTGTCCATTGTTACTGGGGTAGCAGCTGCAAGCCTTGGGATAGGTAAGAGAAAGATGAGATTTTTTTTTCCTTTTTCTCCCTATGACATATAGGATTTCAAGTGCACATCCATATAATAATAATAATAATAATAATAATAATAATAATAATAATAAATGATAATAATAATAACAACAACAATATCAGTAATAACAAATGTCTCAAAACATGGTCAAAATAAAAACACAGTCCTCTTAAGGGTTTAAAGTCTTAAGAGGGACATCATTTTTTCTTCTCTTTTCTCAGCTTTAACTAACAGCCGTGGAAAGCTAATTTTCATTCCCAACTCTTCCTTCCTTCCCGCTTAGTTCTGTTCTTTCTCACCCATAACACTAATGGTCACAAAATCAAAATCCAATCGTCTGCCGCCATTCTTCAGCACACAGGTGAGGGAAAGGTTACAAATGCCTCAAGATTCACCCCGGCCCCCCAGCATGAAGCAACACCAAGCCTCAGAACCAGTGAGACCTCAGAGGGATAGCGAAAGAGGCCCCTTGCTTCACCTCCCCTCTCTTGCCTGGCTTTGCAGTGGGAGGCAGGCAGGCCTGTGCCTGCCTCCCACCGCCTCCTGCCACAGGCTCAGGGTCTGTCCTGTTTAGTAACTGGGTATCAAACAAGCATAATTGACAGCTTCCCCCCCATACCCCCCCCCCCAGTCTCCCTCTCAGAATAGCAGTTTCCCAGGAGCCGCCTTGTACAACCTCAAACACTTTATTACTGGTCAATTTGGGTTTCCTGCCCACTTTAAGTGGCCGTGCTGAGGGTCTCCAACTCTCTCTAGCCCTCACTGATCAATATTAACAGTCACTTCCAGGGCATTTCCCTGCTACTCAGCAAGGCCAGGGACTGGCTGTAAATTACCACATTGCCCGCGCATTCTACTGAGAGAAATGTCATCATTCAAAAGTTAGAGCTAATTGTTGTGAACAGCATTTCTTTCCTGCTTCTCAGGACCCCCATCAAAGATGGAACCAGAAGAGAATGCAAGGCTTCTTCCCTTACAGTTGTTTAACAGAGGGAATTAGCTGACTGGTCCCATCCCCACAAGGGCCTTCTCCACCCAGTATTTACGTATATCAGTCCAAATGTTTCTAGTTCCCACACACACAGACACCAACCTCCAAATAAGCCAGAAAAACTGTCATCTAGTAACTACATTAAAACCATGGAAAGGGATCAGGACTCAGGACTAAACAGTAATCGGCTAGAGCTTCCATAGTAATCTTTCTTTATGAGGCAAAAATCTAACCAGAAGCAAAGAGTAAGGGTTGTTTGTAAGCATATAAGCATACAGAAGCTCTGTGGATGCAAATCTTTGAACCTGGGAGAGAAACAGGTGGAAGTCCCCTGCTGCTGCAGCAGCTGACTCTGAATGTGGAAGGTGAAAGGAACAAACAAAAAACAAGCCACCATGAGTGGGCCTTCTGCAGTGGGGGTGAAGAAACACTACTGAGGGGTCCTCCTGGCACGTGGTTGAGTAGAGGGACAGCCTAGAAACCATGCTGTGGCTCTCCATGTAGAAGAAAGGCCAAAGCGTGTAGAGTGGAAGGAGAGAGGGAGGTGAAAGAGTAGGCTGACGGACAGGAACAATAATTATTTTCGGACCCAAGAGGGCCTTCTTCCTGCAAAGATGGATTAGGTGTGTCACCCAGAACCACATCAGCTGGCTTGTTTTTCTGCTGCTTCCGTGCTTTGCCACAGAAAGCTCCCCCAAAGAGCCAACACCGTGGCTGAAGTCAGAAATAATAAGATCTGTGTGCAAGGGCTCTAGAGAAACTGAGTACCGAAGCCTCTGGAAAGTCCTGCTCTCATACATCCTGGGTATGGACGGAGGACAGACACCTGTCAACCACTTAAAATAATCAAGACCTCAAAACAGAGCACTCTACTGTCTCTCTCTCCACCTGCAGGTTCTGTTGTAGAGGTGGAAAGGTGTAAGTATGGTCAGGACTGGTCCCGAGGCCTACAGATCTCTGGGAGGTACCCTGGACATTCTTTTCCCCTGGGCTTTGTCACTCTGTCATCTGTGATGCTGAGCTTAGGTGTCACTCAGCAGTGGTAGCTTTTAAACAACAGTTCTGGGGTCCCACCGATTACCAACCCCTTAGGACTATGCTCATCTTCCTGGCAACCCTGTACATCCCTCTACTTCCTCAGGGAACAAAGACCAATTTCCTCTGGGCCTCTTCCTCAGTAGTTTATCAACAAATATCCCAAACACAAACCCATGTCACTGAAATCTCAGGCCCACCCTCAACCTTCTGGCTGGGTTGCACTAGAAAGCAGCCACCTTCATGGGGCTCAAACATTGTTTCTGCACATAGATTATGAACATTGTGTGACTCCTGATTTGGGGAACCTGCCTGTATCTCACCAACCCCTTTGTACCCACTAGACAGCCTCTTTGAGTAAGAGAATCCTGTGGCCAGAGTAGAGGGCATAGCTGGGTACTCATGAACAGGTGTTGTCACATAAGGGTCTGTCACCTGCCCTAGAAACATCCTTCTTATAGAGAAAGAGAACAAGCCACAGCTGAGAATCGGAGTACGTGCTCTTCTTTTTTAGCTTTATCTCTCCCAGAGTTTTCTTTTTCTCCTTCATTCCATCCTAGAAGGACAAGATAAGTGACCTCAGCTCTTCCAAACCATCACATAAAAGACACCTCAATTCACAGCCCTGCTGTGGGCAGCAGGATGCCACTGGTGGGCTTCAGGGCAGCTCCTGGAGTTGGTGGCACTGCCCAGAGTTATTCCTGGCTGACAGGGGCTCATCAACTGTTCAGATCCCTGGACTGTACTTGTTTGCAAGGACTGGCCCACCAGCCTGGTGACGGGGCTAATCTCCAGGCTCAGGACCCGGATGGGAATTAGACACCAGCCACCCCATGTGCTCTTTTGTTTAGAAAAAAGAGAGAGAGAGGGAGAGTAAAAAATAAAATCCTCGATCATTTAGTACAAGTCATTTTACATGCTGGGATAATGAAGTATAAAAAAATGCCTTCAAAGAACTGATTTCCTACTTTTAACTCACTGCCAGCCACGCTCTTTGTAAGGCCTCTCTGGAACATGCATTCCTGTCCCACTCAAACAAAAGAGCTACGAATTCATTAAACTCTTTAATTAGGCCTTTTTATTTTTCTCTGTTAGCAAGTGCTACCAGCACAAAGTAAATAAAGCCACCGTGGTCTTTCCCCTCGGCAGACACACTGACTGTTTTTATTCTTTATTCAGTTTACAATATAAAGGGCTATTTTCCCCCTTCTCCTATTCTTGGCGAGTTTCCTAGGACGAACCCTGCAAATAGAAGTGCCTAACTATGCATGCAGTGTCTGAAACCAGTGGAGGAGCATTGGGCATTGCAAGCACATACCCTAGCCAGCTTTCAAAGTGCCCGCAGCCCATAGCAGCAAAATAGGACTTTACAGCCAGGCACGGAAAAGATATTAGCTTTTTTTTTTTTTTTTATACTCTAGTAAATTTGCTTTTTACATCTATTTCTTTTCAGAAGGGCCTGTTATTGAACTGACCGTCCACAAATTCCATTGATCTCAGGCTGTGACTCAATCCATATGCTCACGCTTTGACACCAGCACAGCAAGCGAGCCATACAAATCCTGTTCAGGCTACAAACTTATTGATTTTATAGATTTCCCCCAAAGTTGTGATAATGATATATCATTGTTAAATTTGGTAGAACAAACTGCTTTCCCAATCTGTCAATGCGAGCATGAAAACCAATTCACAGCCTTGTTTAGAAGGCTTTCACATCTCAAGAATAAGTACAGCCAGAGGAAGCAGATCGCCGATACCCAGCGGCTGGCACCAGCGTGATGTATGATACCTTCCTCGCTGCCCTTTTCTGACCCACAGCACACTGGGCTGCCAGACTCACTGGCTACAATTATCCACAGTGATTCCTCCCCAGGATATGTAGTATTAATTATTAACAGCCAGGAGCAAGCAGCTTGGGTGACCCACATCGGTAGGTTTTAAAAGGCAATTTGGGTAATTTTAATACGCTATTCAGATACACTTGGATACATTAGCATCCTGGAATTATTGACTTTAATGAGTCAATTTCTTTATTTCCCTGCCTTTGCTTTCTCATACTCCATCTTTTGGAGGGATGGTAGCTGCATCCAGCAGGGGGCAGACATCAGTCATTTCCCTTGGAAAAGACACGCCTTCCCATTCTGCCAATGCCTGGGTTAGAAGACTCCACCTCGCTTGATCCTAGCTCCTTTCCTACCAGAGGATGGCTACACCTTGGAGTCCCAGTGGCTTGGTAGAATTGCAGGAGCCTTTTTTTCCCCCAGGGTATTTCTAAATGTACATCCTCTAATATCCATCCACCCAAACATCCTCAAAATCATGCTGCCTTTTCATTCACCTTCCAACTTCCCTCTGGTTCTTTAATGAATGCAAGCATCTGTTTAAGTCATCTCTGCATGCATGTTAACATCTCCCTCCACTTCCTGATCACCCAAAGCATGTTTCCAACCAGAACTCTGTGGTCTCCTTGGGTCAGAAGGAAGGGAGTTTCCTGCTGATGCCTTGTGAAGTGTCTGCATCATTTCTTTCTATAATTTGACTCTGTGTACTCTCCCTTCTCCACCTTGAGCTATCATCCAACTTGGGCTGCCTGTTAGTTCCTCATTCAGAAATGAATGCTAATCTATTACTCTTTCTGTGTAATTTGAAGAGTTTAACCAAACAAATGAAAACTGAGCAAGAAGCTCATTCTTTCAGATAATATCCAGACCTTGATGAGAATCTTGCATTGCTTTGTTTTTCTTTGCTTGTTTTTGTTTTATTGAAAAGGGTCTTGTGTAGCCCAGGATAGCCTCAGACTCATCATATCCCTAAGGATGATTTAGAACTCTGAATCCTTCTGTAGCTGTCTCCTAAGTGCTGGGACTATAGGTGTATCCCACCACCCCCAGCCTCTACTGCCTATAAAAGGACTTTTCTGTTTCTCTGCCCTCTTCCAGTTCTATTCCCCTGAAGTTGTAGCTCCTCCTCCTTTGAGAATACCTTGTCAACCCTTAATCTCCCTGCTGGAACTAAGCAGGATGCCATGGGAAATGTGGCATTATCACGCCACAGTGCTTAGCTGAAATTTCAAACTCTTGATTCCTCATGACTACTTATCTTTCCCTCTACCATCATAACAGCAGAATTCCAACATAGGCTAATACCAATGTTTCTTTTATAACTCTGTGACTGGAAACAGACTTTAATAAGCAGCTTCCTAGTCCACAATGTAGTCCAGACACACTTAGCCATTCCACTCAAGTATGTCCAGGGCTCACCTGGCTTCTGTTCACTAACATTTCACATTTACACCCACGTAGTGTGTTTATGCTGACGATTCTCACATAACTTTCTCCCAACCTGTGAGAGAGTCACAGTAGGGTGTCATTGTCCATTTCATGAGTTGGGACACAAAGGCTGGAATTTATTTTGGGTCATGGAATTCATAGTATAGCTGGTCTTTAAAACCCAGGTCTTCCAGCCTCTATACACAATAACTGTTCCAATGTGTGTATGTTGGGTTGTGCTTCTCCTGCTAAAACAGCCTTGCGACACTTAGGAAGTTCCTCCTCAAGGTTATATGATCAGTGCACGATTTCTGGGGAAAAGGAGACTTCTACAGGACAAGGCACACAAGCAACTCCCGCTATGCAGATGCTGAGCTACTCGTGATGCCGTGCGTAGTCCCTCACACACAGTCTTGCAAGTAGTTTCTTTACTCTGACCTCAGTGCCCTATCTGGAGTGAAGAGACATTTGCTCACATCTCATACGCCCTCTACATCTTATTAACACAACAATCTGCATAAAGCCCTTGCATCCTATGTGGTCCCTCCCCTAACCCGACACCTGGATTGAAAATTACTTTCATGGTATTACTTGTCTATGTCTGTCACCCTGTGTGTCATGGCAGTAATTAATTCTGAGGCTTCGCTTGCTAGGAGAAAAAGTGAATTGAGCAGTGGTCTGTAAGTCACATCACTGTAGGAGTGACTCCAACTTCCTGTGATGCAGGCATTGGGAAGAGGGAGGACAAAACGGTACAAAACCTAAAAGAATTATTGAGATTCAGAACCTAAAGACCAGCACAGCCCTATCTACATGATGGTTTACAGACATAGATGTAGCGTGAAATTCCCACAGCACTTATAGGAGTTTTCAGAAATGCACAAGCGCATTATGTCTCTCACCAAGAAGTCTACAGTTAAATAGACTGGCTATTGGCCTTAATTTACCCATTGCAACTTCCAGTCTTTACTGGAACAGACTTTACTGGGGTATCTAGACTCAGGTGCTCTCTCATCCAAGGGACAAACAGAAACGTACACGTTTCAGAGAAAGGAAGCAGACAATTAAAATTTTATGACAAATAAATCCCCCACCCCGAATTCTTACTCTGACCACATACACACACGCTTGCAAAGCTAACTGTCCTCCTGTTCATAATTGCACCGGTCCAAGTGTGCAGAGCCTTCACACAGAAGGATGGTTTCCCTGTCTCCTGCATTTGTTCATCTCCTTTGGGAGGAGCAATTTACAGAAAGCATTATTGATTTTTGCCATAATAGGTACAGAGATGCCTCACCATTCCCACTCAGCCGGCTCGCTCCCCGCATCACAACTGTCAGGCCAGTTTGTGAAGCACTGTCATTTTTTTTTTTTTCAAGGAAATCCATCACAAGGTTGGGGTGTGGGGAGCAGTGAGGAAAGTATGAAAATAAAATTATTTTCACCTTGCCATACAGAAGAATGTTCACATCTTTCTCTGGAAATGAGTGCAAGCATCATAGAACAGCAGGAAAATAGAAGGAAAAGGAACTTTTGTAGACATTCAAGAAAAATTAACACAGAGAGAGAGAGCGGGGAGGAGAAGAAAAGCTGGTAGAGACCTATTTGAAATATTCCTAATGCAGCTCCTCTTGGGTCAGTCCTTCCTCTCCAGGGAGTAAAGTACCTACTGTCACTGTCTTTCTTGAGGAATAAACAGGAAATGAAGTGTGTGTGTGTATATATGTGTGTATGCATGCATGCATGCATGTGTGTATAATGTGTGTATGTATGCATGCATGTGTGTGTATGTATGTGTGCACACCAAAGAATCTATCTTGAAATTCCTTTGTTCACAGACCACTCACCCTTCAGAGACCACCAAATCCTACTGTAGTTCATTCTTTTGTCCCAGAAATTTCTTGTGGTTCCCTGCCCCAGTCCACTCTCCCCAGTGATCACCAGAGGTTGTACCACTTAGTAACCTATCTGCCTATGATTGAACAAAATCCTCACCTCAAATATTCCTAACATAAAAAGGAGTCTCCAAAAAAATCATGTGGAAAAATAATAGAGGAGGAAAATGCACTAAACATGTTATTGACCCTTCAGCAGGCCTTTTGGTATTCACCTCTTGCACACGTTGCCACCATTGTTCATTGGTGGGCTTCCTGTGCAGGTTGCTGTGCTCCTGGGGAAGGTGAGAGCTTATCATCCATCATCCATGGTCCAGGACTCTCCTTTTGTCCCAGTTCCTAATCAGAGCCAGGTTTGAGGCTCGGAAGATTTAATCCAAGCACTGACTCTGGGTCTCATTCCCACTTGCTCAGTTCATTAACCATGGAAAGTAATAGCCGCTTAGGGTTCTTGTGAGATGCGGCTGCACACAAGCCACAGGGAAGGGTGCCATTACCCTGCGCTCCGCATGCAGCCCACCAGCCAGCCTCTGGCATTGGCAGTTCAAAGCCATCAAAACAGGACCAGGAAGGTAACTCAGTAAAGTGCTTGCCTTACAAGCATGAGGATCTGAGCTCAATCCCTAAGAACCTAAGTTTTCAAAAACAAAACAAACACTTGCACTGGGAAGGAGGAGATAGCAGATTCCCTGGACTGTCAGCCAGCCAGCCTAGCCTATACTGCAAGTCCTAGACCCATCAGAGATACTGTCTTAAAAACCAAGTAGACAGTTGCTGATGAATTACAGTTGTCAACAACTGAGGTTGTCCTGTAGTTTACACACACATGTACACATGGGTGTGTATGTGTGTGTGTGTGTGTGTGTATGTGCACCAGGTTAGTCATAGGAAAAATGAAGGACTTGACTTGGTGATGCTCTCTTCTAAGTTTCTTTTACTTTAAAGATTTTAGTTTTTATTTGTATGTGTACTATGCACACACAGGTGTCTTCCACATGTGTTCAAGAGACCACAAGAGCCAGAAGAAGGTGTCAGAATTCCTGGAGCTAGAGTTACAGGCAGTTATGAGCCACCTGGCATGGGTGCTGGGCACCAAATATGGGCCTTCTGCAAGAACATTAAACACTTTAACTGCTAAACCATCTCTCCAGCCCTGGGTGTTTTCTTGATACGACAGTTATTATAACATAAATCCAACACCTAACGTCTCATGTTTCCCCTCCCTTCACCCTGCTTCTATACCATGCAACTTCAAGAAATCTGTTATTGAAAATAAAAAATCATCTCTCCTACCTTTTCCCTATTCCTATCAGGTGAGAACACTTAACAAGCAGATTGGGTTTTGTGGAATTGGGGTCCTGCTGAAATAGGTAGGCCTGTAATAGGCTCAGGCATTGCTCTTCTGCACACACACCATGAAGGAAATACCAAGGAAGAAACCAAAGCCAGTCCTTCTGTACCAAATCCTACAGAGAGCCTGCCAAATGAGGACAAAGGTCATATGAAACCTGCGGTTCTCACTGCTGGTGGTTTTATGCCATTCTCTGCAATGCACCTCCAGATCTCACAATGGTGACATGCACTGGATTTGAAAATTTTTTTGTTTATTGAGAAACACATAGAAGATTCTTGGTCATTCTGTCTAATTGTGTGGATTGAGCTATCATATACAAGCTGTGGAGACCTATCCCACCCAGAGGAAGATTAACTGGTTTAACGGGGAGAGAAGGAGGAAGAGGAGACTGAAAGAGAAAGGGGGGGGGGGAGCAAGAATGACTAACTGACTAATGGCAGCTTCATATATTTTTGCCAAATGTTCAAAAGTAAGATGTGCAAAGGAATCAATTCAGGCTGCTGCTTCCTCTCTCATTGACTTTGTCAAACCCCCACCATCTCCCACAACCAGGTGTCCCTGAATGGTCACTAGCAGTGCATTATATGAATCTCATAGTCATAGTCAGGAAAGCATAGATACTGCTAGCCAACTCAATAAAAGAAAGCTTCCAGATATACTCCCTGGATCCTTAAAAAACAGTGCTAGAAATACAGTCTTACATGATACCAAAAATGATGGATAATAACTTGGTGAGATATTGTGTGAGCCAGACATTACTGCGTTAAAGATATTACAGAAATTCTTTCATGTAATTCTTACAACAGATTTTGCTGTTTCTCTTAGAGTTGTCTCCCCAGTGCTATAACAGTGCCTAGGACATGATGCTGTGTAATAAATGCCTATGCAATTGATGATCAAACCAAAGAAGAACAGATATAAGCATTCAGGTAACATCTACAAAGAAAAATAATGGACTAATAAATACCAATAATCAATGAAGCATAAATAAGAATTAAAAGATGACATTTTCTGTTTAACATACCTACAGTTTCTTTTGTCAGCTGAAGATTGAACCCAAGAATTCACATTGGCTAGGCAAGCACTTGGCCAGCTGGGCTACATCTCCAACCCTATTTCATATCATAAGTGACAACTTCTAGTATAGAAAGAGTTATTCCATGATGTTTATATTGTATATCTGCATTGAGAAACTCTAAAAGAATCCTGCTGTAAGAAAGGGGTCACCTTGATATGAGGTATCATTTTGTTTTCTCTTGTGCGTTTTCATTCTTACAAATGTTTTAAAATGAACCATATTTATTAATGTATTGAAAAATACGAAAACACAGGAAATCTAAGATACAAGGCTCATTTTTATTCTTACTAAAGAGCAGATCATTTATCTGTCTTCCTCCCAAGTAGATGTCCCCAACTGTCTCTTTCGGTAAATAAGTACTGGCTTCATTCTCAGCCAGCACAGTGACAGCCTAAGAGCCACATATAGTCCATAGATTTGGCCAGATGCTATTTGTCAAATTTAAATTTAAGTGTATCTGAGCAGGGTCTACTATTCCAGGTCACCATGGCCCTTATTCCGCCATATTTTCTTATCTAGTCCCTCCTAAGCCCTGTATCAGCTCTTGATTCCCCAGTTCTTGAATCTACTTGATACCATTTGACTATGCCAATGAGCTAGATTCTTGCTCTGTGCTAAACGGAAGTCCTGACTGGAGTGCACAGGCCTCAGAATGGAATTTCAATCCTCTTAAAACAAAAATATTAGTATTTTCACTATATAACTGGTTGAACAAATACATAAGGACTGAATAATTGAAGTCAATAAATACTGAGTGCTAAGTCCCTGGATACCCATGGGACACTGGGTTCAGCACCCCCTTGTAATGTCAGTGCATAAGGAAGCTCACGTTCCCTCTGGAAATACCACAGCATTGCCACAAACCATATCCGCATTGTCATATATGCTTTAAATATGGTTAATATATGATGGGTTAACTCTATTGTTAGTTAGAATTTTAAAATGTTATTACTATACTGCTAACATATGGGGGTTAACTCTATGAGCTAGCTATAATCCAGTATCTACAGCAGCTGATCCTGGTCCTTCCCTCTCTATCATAGGTCTCTCAGACTCAAAGGAGTCTCTATTCTAAGTTCCCTTGCTTTATTCCTAATAAGGGAAGTTTTGTTCATATGATGGCTCCATAAACTGTTATGTAATTTTAATTTTTTTAAAAACCAATTAATTAAAATTTTATTTTAAATGATAAATATTCATTTTGTTTTTAATTATGTGTATTGGGGCAGGGGTTGAGGGAGTGAGGGATACATGCACATGAGTGCAGGTACCCATGGAGGCCAGAAGAGGGCATCAGATTTCTTGAAGCTCGTGCTATGGATAGGAGTGAGCTGACTAATAGTGTGGGTGCTGGGAACCAAACTCAAGTCCTCTGCAAAACTCACTCTCAACCACTCAGTAGTCTCCTCAGGCGCTAATTGAAATTTTAAACACGTCTAGAGCAATGTCAAGAAGACTGACAGGGGATGGGTCTACATTATCCTTCCTATAACAGATACACCATCTTTCTTTTAATGTCTTGTTTTTCAGCTGCTAATTGCACAAATAAACCGAGGCACAGAACTAAATTATTAAAGTGAAAAAATGCATCATCAATATGATATAGAAATTACAGAGCCCATAAAAAGAGTGAGTTAATCTGATACTATGGCTGCCCAAACAAATGTTCTTGGATATAGAGAGTAGCCATGGAAGGTGTTCCCAAGGAAGACATAAATAGTAGTGAGTATTCTGGGTGTGGTGGTTCATGCCTTTAAACCCAGCACTCAGGAGGCAGAGGCAGATGAGCTCTATGAGTTTGAGGCCAGGACAGCCAGGGCTTTGTTACACAAAGAAACCCTGTCTCAAAACAAACAAACAAAAACCAAAAACAACAACAAAACAAAAATAGTAGTGAGTACTTTGTAATTTTTTGGGGCATGGTCCCATTTTGAGCCCACAGGAATATGTTCCCTTCTCCTTGGTGAGGTGTCATATATGCTTTCTTTGTATATATGTTCTTTGTTCCTAAATATGCTTACAAAGAGATATTAATATTCTTTGGTTTATTGCTATGGATTTAATCTTCATAAGAATAGCATTTCAACTCTGCAAACTGTTAATAACTAAAAGAAATTAACTTCTGCAATGTGGATAATCTATTAGTAAAGTATCTAGTTTGAATGGCTCATTCATTTATTTGCTCATTTGACATCCACTGAACACTTGGGTATTGCACCTAAGTTCCATGACGGTAGAGAATAGGCCCAGTACCTAGCATAGCCCTAAACATATAGGAAGTGTTCAGTGGACAGAGATGATTGTTCAAAATGTCAAGGATATTCAATCAACACTCACCTTGGAGCATTGCTCATGTGCAATGTAGAGTTATGAAAAATATAGAGGGAATGTAACCAATTTTAACTACTAGAATTCAATTTCAAGCTATCTAGGACACCAACACTATTTTCCTAAAATTAACCTTGACTTTGTGAACCAAGAAATCCTCTCACACTTGGCTCTGATTCTTAGGCAGGAAAATTAAACCCCTTTCAAATGCAGAAGTTCCTTTCTTTCTCATCTCCCATTCATAGAAGATAGCTCAAAACACAGTAGACAGAACACTCTATGAAATACAATGGCATGAAAATTAGATATGCCCAAATCTCCGGAAAAAAAAGTTTTTTTTTTTTTTTAAGAAAGAACTAAACTGTAAAGGTGAGCTATATGGTGAGAAGATTCTGAATGGGAATATAAACCATGACACATTTAATGAAATTGCCACCCATAATCTGGATAAGAGGAGCTCACCAGGAAGATTTACCACGTTCCTGCACATGCTGCATCTCACACAGAGATTCTAAATCTCTCTGGGAAGGGTACACACACACACACACACACACAGAGAGAGAGAGAGAGAGAGAGAGAGAGAGAGAGAGAGAGAGGATCTATTAAAACAGTACATGGCAACACAACCAGCTCTTAAGAGAGTGATTCATTCCCCCGTCTCTTCCCAAGAATAATATTTAAATCATGCTCCATTCCAAATTCTGCTCTTATACCCCCCATTGTTTCAGCTTTGAACCCATCCTTCCTGATCTATATCGTTTCCTCACACATGCACCATCTTAAAGCTGTACAGAGGGGGACTTGGTGAACCCTGCAAGGTGCAGATGTCTTCACTTCTATTGAGGGGACTGGACTTTGCCATCCTTTTCACCAGAGTGGCTTAAGTATCACTTCAAGCAAATTATCTAGTAACAGCCACTATGACAAACACACACTTTGGTCATAGAAGTCTCCTTCACTGATGATTCCGTGACTGCTTAACAAATGATTTGGACATCGAATGCAGGTGAACTACAGCTGTGTTTTGGTGAAGGAAATTTAGTGGCAATCTAGGGGAATAAAGGTGAGAATAAGCAAAATCTACTATGTAGACGATGGCTTCTTTAGCTTCAACGACATTGACACTAACGTTCAGAAAATTCAAAATGAGAATATAAGTATTTAACCATAAACATTAAGTTGTGTGACAAAATGTAATGTTAGCTATTTAAATGCGTTCTTGGAGATAGTTTCTTGAAGACAGAAAACACAATACGTTGTTAAAGAAAAAAATAGCAGGTTATGAAGAAGTGTAGGAAGTAGGACACAAACAATTACACATTTAGAACAAAGATGAGAAGGCAACACATCAGAAGATTTCTAATGGCCACCCCCTAGAAGCAAAACTGAGACAACATTTATTTGCTTTTTTTCCATTTTTTTTGTTTACACTATTTATACAGTTTGAAAAGCCTTATTTCTCTCATATGTTACTTAAACAGTTACAGACCCCAATTAATAAGCTAATGAGTTCTGTGGCCCATGCCATTTCTTTAAATGTAAGGTAAACTGGATGAATCTAATGGTTTTTAAGGTTCTTCTAACAAATCCTTTGAAGGGTGAGAAACTAGACGCAGAAGGGTATAAAAATAACAAAACCCAAGTACGGTAGACGTGTTTTGGTGTTGCTGAGAACTGCCTACACTTGTACCAACCGGTGAGGTAAGTCTGAAAGTGGCTGCCAGATCACTACTAGTTGTGATGATATGCACACTAGGAAATGAGAAAAGGATGATTTGATATTTTTCCATACATCATAAGGGGCTGTCCCTAAGCCTGGGATAATCTCTTCCCTATTCTTTATGGAGAGAGGGAGTGATTCCCAGTGGTTGGAAATATGTGAATGCTCTTTGTTTCATGAAAGTCATTGACCATAATAAATAGCAATTTTGTCATTTTAATATCCTCATGTAACAAAATTAGTTTCCAAATTTTGGGTTTTCTTAATTTAAATTTCATTTTTATTTATATGAAGTGTATATGAGTGCACATGTGTGTGTTTATGTACATGTGCATGCAGGTGCTCAGAGGTCAGAAGAAGGAGTCAGAGACCCTGGAGCTGGAGTTTTGGGTGATTGTGAGTCACCAAATGTGAATGTCAGAAACCAAACTCCAGTCCTCTACAAGAACAAATGTTCTTAGCTGATAAGATATTAATACTCCAGCTCCTAAGTCCTAAGTTCTAATATATATAATATATATATATATATATATTTTTTTTTTTTTTTTTTTTTTTTTTTTTGGAGACAGAGTTTCTCCACATAGCCTTGACTATCCTGGACTCACTTTGCAGACCATGCTGGCCTTGAACTCACAGAGATCTGACTGACTCAGCCTCCCGAGTGCTGGGATTAAATGTGTGTGTTACCATGCCTAGTTCCACAATTCCTACTTCCTAAATTCCAAATTCTAAAACCATTTTACTAGCCCCAGTAATTCAGACTTGACAATTTCAAATTCATGCATGATGGACAACTATTTACACACATTTTATTATAACAACATTTACAAACATAAGGTTCTTGGGCAAAATAAAGTCTATAAATGAATTCTCTGTGTTTACAATTGGGACATATCTCTTTACTGAGTGCATATTCCCATAAGTCAATGTGGTGCCATAATTGAAGACCCAATCATGGTGCCTGAGGTATCTACTTTGCCTCAATGAGTTATACAGTTTATTTTGGTCAGTTTTTCTCTTTGTCTGTCTTGGTTCAGCACTTCAATATCCCATCTTGGGGGAAGTGGGACAAACTAACAGTCCAGAGGATAATGGAAGATAGATTCCACTCAGTAAGGTAGGAAAAAAACTAGTCCATGAGTTCCTTTGAACGGCAACTTCCTAGAGTTTTATTCAAGAGCTTGGCATCAGTGATCACTATTCTAGCAATGGTGTTTCTGTGTCATGAACAGCCAGGGCTTGGAAGCAAACCAAACAGAGAAATGCTAAAAAGAAAAGGAAAGAAAAGAAAAGAAAACAACCCAACCCTGAGAGTGCATAACAGCCTTCAGCCATGCTTCTTTCCCCACTATCCCCCCACCCACCCACCCCAGTCCTTTAAACACTTTCTTGTCTTTGCCTTTTCCTTACAAAATCACTCATACCATATAAATGAAATGAGAAAGCATCAAGAATGCCAAACACTCCAGTCTGTAATAGGATTAGAGCACCTGTAAGGTGTTAAAACCGACTTCATTGTTTCCTATAAACCCATACCTTCCTCCCCAGAATGATGCTGGGTGGAGATGCAGAAAGCAACGTTTTAAACAGCATGAATTAAATCTGACAAACATATGGTCAATCAAATTTACAGCCATATACAGGGTCTCATAAAGGTTTATTTCTTCTTGAAGAACAAACTTAAAGAATTTTTTAAAGGGAGGGATTTTATATATAAAAAGAAAACTAGGCCCGTATTACATGGCCCAGTTGATTCGAAATGCCCCTTGTTTAGCCAATAACTGACCACAAATGGTTCTGTTGTCTCAAGGCAGCCGCAGTGAGGATGGGTACCAAAGACCAGAAGCCACAGACTTACCCAGCTAGCAGAAACATACCCTGCTGGTACACAGTGCTGAGTGGAGCTGCTGAGTGTGCTCCAAGTTGATAGACCAAAATGGCAGCTGGGAATTCAGGTGGATAAGAATCATACCTCTAGCACATTCCTGCCTGACATTTCTGCTACCCCCCTGCATGGAACGAAATGGGACATTCCCCTTCAATCCATTAGGGATTTGAGTTACAGACCAGGACATACACCCCAAAACTTTACCTTTAAGAGATCCCCATGTATTCTGGCATCATATGCTCCCATCCAATCCTGCAACATATCTTAAGTTCGCCAAAGCAGGCGAGGAAAGAGATATTTTGGAATACAACTACTTGGGAGAGGAGCTCTGTTTTGGCTCATGTAAGCCAGGCCATATAGGCAAGAATCTTCTTCTCTCCGCCTCCTGAGTGCTGTGCTTACAGGTGTACACCGCCATGCTGAGTATATGTGGTGGTAGGAATGGAACCCAGGGCTTCCTGCATGCTAGCCAAGCCGCTCTATCAACTGAGCCACACCGGCAGCCCCAGAAATATTAAGCCATTTAATCTTTTCCCTTTCCCCGATTTGCTGGACCACCCATTAACTGAATGGGCACTCCTTCAAGGGAAGGAAAGCTTGTCCAAAGCTCTTCTTGATAGACTCAACTTGGAGTACCCAAATTGTCAGCCAAGAGATCATAGGTCCCCCAGCAGTCCTCTTCTGAAGAGTGAGAGCACACGTTCTCCCAGAGGACCCATAATAGGAAGAAGAGTGCTTCAGGGGCTCACAGTTAACACCCAGTAACTCTTCGGCATCCTTTGTGGCTAACTCCCCTCTTCCTCAGCCCCAAAGAGCGTACCTGGAGCCATTTCCCAACAAAACTACTAACATGAAAATGTTTTCACTGGTTCTGCATTGAGGAAGAACCCCCAACTAAGAAGCCATTATGGACACAATAGCCTCTCCCAAAATATTCACACACACAGAGAGTAAAAGATGGATCTCTTCCATACCAATTTTAAGTTGTTTTTCTTATTTGTTTGTTTTTGTTTTGTTTTTGATATGTCTAAGACCTGAATCTCTAAGGATGTTTTCTTTTATCTCAGGCTATACTAGATTCCAAAGAGACAACAGTGATCTGTCTTTCTTTTCTTTCCTTCCTCCACTCCACTTCTTTTTTTTTTCTTTTGTTCTTTCTGATAATGTTGTGCTATGTAGCCCTGGCCAGCCTGGAACTCACAGACCTGCTTGCCTCTGCTTCTAGAGTACTAGTAGTAAAAGCAAGCATCAACACACCTGGCCTTGCCCCTTCTTAAGAGAGATCCTTCCAAGTTATAACCTCCAGATGGCTCTGACCACATGATCCTTTCAGAGAAACAGGAAAAATGGAAACTTGGGTAATTCCCAAAGACAAAAGGGGTAGATTAGTGTCAACATGGAAGGCCAGTTTTTTTCCATGTTTAATATGGAAGATTGGCATGGAATAAACTTTGAATTTCTGAGTTCTTCACAATGAAAATGTGTAAAAATTCTGACCATTTGAAGGGCCCTTAATTAATGGAAGGATGGAATGTTCATTACAGAAATATGAACAAGAGGTAACTTTGCCTTATACCATGACAAAGTTCCACCCATCTTTCACAACAGCTCAAACTGCATTCTAACAAAAATCATGCCACTGTGAATCCTTATAGTAACCCCTCCCAACATATTCACACTCCCCAGTCTCCATGGCTCTCCACAAAATTTCAGCACATTGTCAACTAGCAGGCAATTCTTTTTAAGAGGTTTGACTACTCATGGAAGCTCAAGAGCGCAAGCAAGTACCCAGCGCCATCCAAGCTCCATATGGTTCCAGTCTACCTCTGATAGTTGACATCTGGTTTGTCACTCAGCTTCTGATGAGAGGTCCACTCCATGTCCAACTGAAAGGAATGCAAACCTCTCATTCATGCTAATGAGACTCCTTATTAGCCCAACAAGATAGGAATTAAAAACAAAACAAAACAAAACAAAACAAAACCCTCAAAAGCTTGGTATTTCTGACCAGTGTTTTCAAACAAAGACATCTAGTATCATTTAGTACTGGGCTTGGCGACAACCTCCAGTGTCACCATTTTTGCCCTAAGATGCCAAATAAGAGAGGAGAATTATAACAGAGCAGAACATGAAGCTCTTCACAAGGTTCTAGAGAGGCCCTGAGGCTTCTCCATAGGTGTCGCTGTGGCCCTGTCCTGGGCTAATGGGAACAGCCAGTATTATCAACAGGAAAGGCAAGCTAGGGAAGAGTGACTACCTGAAAATTAATGATGTCAGTGTGTCTTCATATATCAAACTAATTTGAAAGGGCTTTAATTTTCTTAAAGGATAAAAAAAGGTTTCTTTGCTAGATTAGACTTGCGATTGTCATTCATATATTGTTTATCAGGTAGTCATCTCTACGCACAGTATTTTTTTGTTTTTGATTTTGTATACTAGTTAGCAGTGAAGACTTGTCTGCGTGTATCAGAAGGAATAAAGAGAGAAATGTCCTTAACTGTCAGTTTTAATAAGAGGAGTCAACATGCTTCTATTCAGGTTAAATATTGTCCTGTCACTTTTCAATAGAGTCAACAGATTTTTTTTTTTTGAGAAAAGTCAAAAGCACTGTTGTCTGAAAAAAAAAAGAAGAAAGAAAAAAAAAGAAAAAGAAAAGAAAAATAATCCATCCCTGTCATAGAATGTCAAAGCCCTTCTTTATCTGGGGGAGGGGCGTGGAGGTAGGACAGAAAAATCTTTTGTAAAATGTGAAAAAAATTACCACTCATAATTGACGCTGACATAAAAAGGATTTTTTTTGTTAGAAAAACAAAGAAAATCTCTAATTTAATAATCACCTGCAAAGTGTTATTGTGATGGGGACAAAAAAAAAAACACAATCAAAGTCATCTTTTTAAAGCAACTATAGTGTTTTCTAAGCAGCCACCATACTTACAGCAGCTCATATACACCGATCAACCAGCGGTGTGCAGAATGGAGGTGGGGGCAGGGGATACAAACTCATAGGAACTCCTCAAGCCAAGTTTCTGGAATAAACAAGTGACGGATGACACACAATGAGGAAACACAAGTGGGGTATTTGTTCAAAATAAACTCAAACAACAGTTGTTGCTGCTGTCTTTAGCCTAATATATGCTCCTGTGAGCTAGCATGTTTGGGACTGAATTATAGGACAGTTTGTCTTCACAGAAGGACAAATGGGTTAATGGTACAGACTCAGGAAGGATGGACTAGAGAGAATTGGGCATTGTGAACAGGTAACAATTTGTAAAATATAGCAGAATCTCTCTCTCTCTCTCTCTCTCCCAACTACCTGCTGATTTTTTTTTTTTAATGTGAACTCCAGTTGGAGTTTTCAAGAGCCAATGTGTTTATATTTGTAGGAATTGCTGTAATTTTGGAAATTATTTGAAACTATGTCCAGTTAGTAGCCATCTCTACCAGTTAGGTCAGTGGGGGAAAAAACTGTGTACAGCTCTTCAAAATAAGTCAAATGTGAAGCTATCAACCCAAATGGGATCAACAATCGTGGGACTGGATGGAAAGCTGGTTGAAAATGTTATTAACGCATAGGCCTTGTTGGTGATCATGGCCACAGGCCTATGAGAACACTAGGGAGGCTAAAACAGCAGGACACTGAGTTTGTGGCCAGCCTGGGCTACACAATGAGTTTGAGACAACCTGAGATTACAGAAGACACTGTCTCAAAAATGAACAAACTGGTACTGTAAAGACTGCTACCTTCCTCCATTTCAGGCAGGCTTCCTGATCCCCTGGAATGCCTGACTTCCCAACAAAGGAAGAGCAGAGTTGGGCAAGTCTGCACCAGGTTCTAGAAATGAGCAATGAAAGAAACAAACACACTCAGAGCAATAAAACTGCCTGTGGGGCTGGTGACCTCGGTTTTATCCAAGAAAACGGCAAGCTTAGTCCTGTTGGCCCCGTTACTTCATTTGTTTTAGGAGTTGTCCCTTGTTTGGTTTTGTTAGTCAACATTGCATTCAAAACAAAACATGGACCTGCTTTTTTGTGCCTGCAGCTCATGCTGTACTTCTTCCTATAGTGACAGTTGATAAAATGAATGTCTGTGGTAGGATTCACACGTAAACACAACAGTTACATCTAAGATATGACCAGTGTTAAACACTATCATTATACCAGAGCTTTCCGGGCACAATTTCTACTTCTTTTTCACAGACACTTGCAAGTGTATTGTTACCCATACAGGTAACAATAAACACTGAAGTAGAGCTACCTCCTCTTTTGTCAGCAAAAGAAGGTCTCGTGTGTTGCTAGCACCTTCGCTGGCTTCTTGTGCTACAGTCTGTGCTAATAATTTGCACAAAGGTAACAGGATCCACTGCGGAGCCCAAAGTCACAACAAGCCTATGCATCTCTTCTGTATGTTAGACTCTACAATCGTTACCTTATCTTGATACTCAACCTTGCCTTTTCCTTTGGAAATAGACTCTTCAAGAGCTCAAAACCATGGAAAGAGGCATCTCTAGGGAAAAAAAAAAATGTAAATGGGTATCAGTGTGGGTATGTTATAAAATTCCAGAAGGAATTCAGGGGAGGGTAACATTAGGTGATAAGGAAGGAGGCAATGTTGACCAAACGACAGGAGTCACAATAGAGGTTACAAACTTCTTCTAGTTTCAATTCTGTCATAAGTTTTTCTTTCTTTTCTTCTTTTCTTTTCTTTCTTTCTTTTTCTCTTGGTGGATAACTGAATTCAGTTTTGTAGGTATTAAAGTATCAAGAGCCATAAAAATACATATAATTGATGGAAGTGATAGTATAGAACCCTGAGAAAAGGCCCAAGGCCTCTGAACGGCTGCTCTGTCTGAGATATATAGAGTTTAGAACCTAGCAAGTGTCTAAGTGCTCTATTCAAGCCAGCCATGTGATGTTTTTAATTTGAAAGTTAATTAGAATAAAGTGATTTTTACTTTGAAAAAAAGGGGAAAAAAATCAGTGTGAATTTCTACTTCTTACAAAAGTTAAGCAGGGGACATGTCTTTAAGTCATGTGTCAGGATTTGTCATCTGTCATGAAAGATTCAGAGGCATCATTGGCAAAATACATTTTCCTGCTGACAAAGTCTTGTCTTCACTTCACTATCATGACTTTTCTTTTAGGGCAAACAACAGGCCTTCTAAGTTAACATCACTCATTTTAATTTCCATAGAAATACCTGTTACAATTGGCATCTTTATATACTCACAATTAACTGAAGGACAGAAAATCTGTGATCATACAGACTTAAAAATAATTTTTGAAAAATAAAAAGACTTCATCAGAGCTGGTAACTTTTCTCTCTCTGAAGATTATTAAAATCCTTTTATGTTTATCCATTGAGTTTTAGATTTGAAAACTTATAAATCAACCTAGATATTCTACAATGATATTCCTGTTAAAAATAAATGGGTATTCTAAATCTTTTTTGCATTTTCTTTAAAACTGGACTCTTTAAGCAGAGATTCAAACAAATGAACACTAAGGACTGGTGAGTGACTCAGTAGACAAAAGGGCTTTCCTCCAAGTCCGAAAGCCTGGTATCAATCCCCAAATCTCCACATGAGCACAAAATACATAAGTAAATGTCATTTTTAAAAATATATTATAAAAACCTACAGTTTAAATAACTCAGTGATATACAATTATTGAGGAAATGTGAAGAAAAACACATTGAAATTTACCCCCTACCCCAAAGCAATGTATTTTGAACATTTTAAAGAACCACAGCTCAAATGGTATTATCATGTTTCATTTTCAAAGTCTCTAGGTATGTTTTGGAATATCTTAAATCGTAGAAAGAAGATTTTGATGGAACCACTCTTTGGAAATTATATAAATTCGTGGAAATTATGTAACTAAAAACTGAAAATGCCTATGATTTTTGCTCTATCTCTATTTGGCAGAACATCTATAATAATTACAAAAGGACGGGTAATTTGGTGTGTTTTGTCTTGGACCTTCTTTCATCACCTTCCTCTCAATGAAAGCAGTAAATTATAACCTGGGGAAATATGTTGGCTGACATATTTGCATTTTTCAATAGAAAAGTAAAATTAATGAAAACGTATAACATAATCAAAACTATTTTATGTTCTGATTTATGGTCTTTAAAACAGCCTACCTTAAAACACAAACTATATGTGGACACTGTGTGCTAGACAATGTCATCAAACAATGACAAGGAAGCTAGGCTTCTGAAAAGGAGCTTCTTGCTGAGCGTGGTGTCAGCACTCGGGAGGCAGAGGCAGGTGGATCTCTGTGAGTTCAAGGCCAGCCTGGTCTACAAAGTGAGTCCAGGACAGCCAGGGCTACAGAGAGAAACCCTCTCTCAAAAAAAACTAAAAAAAGGAGAGAAAGAGAGAAAGAAAGAAAGAAAAGAAAGAAAGAGAAAGAAAGAAAGAAAAAGAGAGAGAGAAAGAAAGAAAGAAAGAAAGAGAAAGAAAGAGAGGGAAAGAAAGAAAAAGAGAGAGAGAGAAAGAAAGAAAGAAAGAGAGAGAGAAAGAAAGAAAAAGAAAGAAAGAAAGAAAAGAAAGAGAAAGAAAGGAAAGAAAGAAAGAAAGAGAGGGAAAGAAAGAGAGAGAGAAAGAAAGAAAAAGAAAGAAAGAGAGGGAAAGAAAGAGAGAGAAAGAAAGAAAGAAAAAGAAAGAAAGAAAAGAAAGAGAAAGAAAGAAAGGAAAGAAAGAAAAAGAAAGAAAGGAAAGAAAGAAAGAAAGAAAGAAAGAAAGAAAGAAAGAAAGAAAGAAAGAAAGAAAGAAAGAAAGAAAGAAAGAAAGAAAGAAAGAAAGAAATTAAAAAAAAAAAAAAGGAAAGGAGCTGCGCTTCCGGACTCACCTCCTTCCCACATCACTACAAGGCATTGTGCTGTGTTGTTGCCTAGTCAAAACTATTCTTCTCGTCATTTTCTTTCCTTTGCTGATTTCAGTGAGAGACGCCCATAAGGAGCGGCTGACACAACATGAGGCAGGCATACAGGAAGTACGGCCCCGTCCTCTTGAATGCTCTGACCGCGGGCACCGCGGGCTGTGCACAGGTATAGCGGTTGCTCCTGCATGTCGCCTGGACTGTTTCATTCACACAGGTGACTACAGTGGCACTTGGTCTCAGCTGCTCCTGATGCTCTTCTCCCAGTCCCTAGCCAGATGCAGCTGTAGCTCTTTAAAAAAAGGTCTGTGTCCCCTTGCCTGCCACCCTCACCACTGAGACAGATGCACTGATGGCTTCAGTGAGCCTCAGTTTTGTTTTGTTTTTTTTGTTTGTTTGTTTGGGTTTTTTCCCCCCATCTTCCCTTTTGTCCATTTCTAGCTTTTCTTTCTAACAAGCTGAACAGACTAGCGGCTACTTGAATTTCAACACTAGCTACAGAAGCAGCACCTGGCTTGAAGCAATCCACTAGCTCCTACAGCCAGGCAAAGCCAAAGGCCTGTAGCAACCCCCGTACTCATGACTCACTAGGGTTCTGTTTCTGTACTTCAACTTTCAAACATCAGCCCGATGCCTCCAATGCACGTGTCTCCTGAGACTGCCTTTATTCCGTCTGCCTTACATGACCTGCCTCTCATACACAAAGACTGAATACCACAGCCATCTTCTTACTGGCAGTCATTCCACATGGGTTTAAGACAGTATTATCATCCCAACTCTCATTTACCCTGAAGCTGATTGAGAAAACGGCTTGCGGGTGTCCATAAAGATGGTTTACTTGCCACTAAGCCAGAAGAACTGAGTTCAATCCCTGGGACCTACATGTTGGAAGAAGAGAACCAACTCCTAAAAGTTGTCCTCTGACCTCTGGTAAGAATACCCTCCTCTAATGATGATGATGATGATGATGATGATGATGATGATGATGATGTAGTTAGTAGTAATGCCCAGGCATTTGACAGGAATGAAGAGTAATTTGGATGTCATTTCTATAGATTAACAATTAAAAAATGTCTCCATAAGGCATGAATACCATATAAGCTATTCAATGCTATTGAAAGTTACAAAGCATGGGTCAGTAAGGGTCCCACACATTTCGTCTATTTTAGTTATTTCAATTTACTTTGGGGTAGAGGGAGAGTGAAGTCCCACAAGGCTGATATTCTAAAGTTTCAGGTCTAGGAGAGCTATTTAATCATTTTGTGTGTTCCTGGGCCTCTCTGCAGCCTCTTTTCCCGTGGTTTTGTTCCTTTACTGCTCATTAACACCTCCCCCAGAGAGTGGGCAGGAGAAGGGAAAAAGAGATAAAACTCAAATCAGACAATTTTATCAGTCAGCCTGTCAACAAGTTGAATATACCGAGAGCCCAGGGGGTACACAGGCACTTTTTAGTAGCTCCGATAAAAGGTTTAGTGGGGGAGGGGGTCAACACTAATGGCAACATGGAGATTTTTTGTGAACTATCAAGGGATTTTATTGATTCATGCCCTCCACATCTCCATTAGTGCAGATAATCAAAAGTGGGGCAAAAATAATTAAGGATCTCCAGAACTTTCTTAAAGAATATATTCTGTAAAAATCCATCACTTTTATCCCTGGGTGTTTGGGGACCTGTTGGGCAGTTCTAATGGAAAACAAGTAAATTAATTTCTTTGGTTTTTGTCTAGATTCTTTAGAATGTGCTTCAAGGAAAGAGAAAAGTCACCCAGCAGGTTCTCTAGCTCCTGACAACCTTGTTCTTTCAGTGTGACTCCAGCTTAGAGAGGGGCAGGACCTGTGGAGAGGATGTGTCTCTGAAGCAAGCAACAGGACCATTGGCATGAAAATGAGTCTGAGTCTAGCAATGAAGAGTTAGATTTTCTGTCCACAAAGCAAAATTAACAAAGTACACTAAAAAGTATGCTCTGCACTTGGCCATGGCTTTCTACAGAGCTCAGATGCCTGCAGAGAGACCCAAGGCTCTCCAGAAAGTATGTCACAAGGCACAAGGCTACCCCGCTCCTGCATGTGATACTTGGCCATATCATACCTAAAGCTGGATGCAAATGAAGCCAATGGGTCTACCCATTCGTTCTTGAGAAGTAGAATGTTCTTTAAACTTAGAGTTTCTTGAGGCATTAGGAAACATACCATACACACACACACACACGCACACACACACACACACACACACACACACACACACACAGCACAGCACAGTGGTTACCAACTGCAAATTGGAATTTTTGGAAGGCTGTCATGTTCAGATACTCTGTTCTCTTGGGTCTGGAGTTCTAGACAGTTCTTGGGACTTTGTGAAGTTTCCTGAGTCAAACAAGCCAGTCCTCATTGCAACATTTCCCAGCCTCCCATTGCCACAGATTTTCCATGGAGCTCAGTCCAAAACAGCAGACTAGGAGTAGGAAGTTGGAGGAAGGAAGGGAGGAAGAAATTAGATTATCCCTCATTTTCTCTTCCTTTAGTTGTCCTTCTAGAAGCTTCCTTCCCTCCCACAGCCCCCTCTAGAGGAGCTAGAATGCCTAAGAGCTTATGCTGTGTTTCTAACTGTGACCCTAGGCACTATCCAACACTATCCTCCTCCCTCATCCCTTGGTCAAACAATGGTACCTTCATGTTGTTTATCATCTTGGCCCAGAGACTATCGTCAGGGCTTTCCAGCCTCCTCAAACCCATTCAAATAAAACAGCATCAAACACGCTCCCTTCTAAACACAAATGTGACTTCTGCTTCCCTGAAGTCCAAGCCTCCCCCCACCCATCCTTGTGTACATACACGCTGCAGGTTGTCCTCTTCATTGACTCATTAGCTACAACCTAACCCCTTACAGTATAGTATCCTATTGTGCTGATCTCTCCTGTATACCTTAACTCTTATTGCTGGCTAATTCTTTGCTGGGGTGAGGAAGAAGGGATTCTTGTGCATTTCGAGTAATTCAGCAGCACCCCTGGCCTCTACTCAGCAGACCCCCAACAGTACCTCCTCAAGCAAAAAAAAAAAAAAAAAATGTCCCCAAGACACTGTAAAAATGTTTCCCAGTAGCATGAAGAAAAAAATCTTCTCCAGTTGAAAACTCATGCTGCAGAAGGTGAGATCTCAAGAGCTGGGTTCATCCCGCCAGCTACCCCTTCCTCTGTGTCTCCCATTGAATCTGCACCTTAAAGACCTATCAACAAGGGCTGTGATGAGCCCTGGAGCCTTTCCTATCTACTGACTCTTATGAAATATAATGAGGTGGTGGTGCCACAGCAGGTCCATGCCAAGGTATCCCCCTGAGTAATAGCACCATGCAACAGATCTGGTGTAAGGAGGCTTATTGAGGGAGGGAGGGAAACAGAGCACAAAGAGCAAGCTGGGGTGGCGGGGCTCCTTTTATAGGCAACCCACACCTGGTGCACCCGGCCACTGGGGCAAAAGCAGGGGATGGTGGCAGGTGATGACATAAGCCATTGCTAGGTCCTAGTGGAATTGCCTGTGCACTAACACTGACTACCAAGAGGATGGGAGAAAAGTTCACCCTAATTGGCTCATAAGGCCAAAGGACCAGTTTCCTTCCCTACAAGGTGTATGGAAGCCAGGGTGTTCTTATCCACTACATCACTCCTTCAGGACATTTACAAAGCACGCAGGCTGGAGCCTTGAGGTAAAGATGAAAAATAAGGATCTTCTTGAAGAGCTGTATGCCATTACCCACATCCCCACCTCACATCTGCATTTTTCAAGTGCAAACCAGCCAACTGCGTGTACCAGAGTTTCCTCCTACCAGTCCCTGGAGGGGGCATGGCCATCTGATTGTCATGTCATTGAGAAAGGGCATGAAGGGCCTGCCAGCATCTTCTACACAGCATGCCAGTCTGGTTCCTGGAAGCCTGAAGGTAGCGCTGTAATTTAATTAAATGTCAACCCCCAGGTATTGTATTTCAAATGCAAATAACTTTGGTAATGTAATATTGTGGCTGAGACTTTAAACTCAAGGAAATCAGGAAAATCAAGTTATGGCTACTCCTAGAATTAACATTCCTCCACACATTCCATGGGCACTGGGCTTCCTTTGTGTTGCTAACTACCATCGCACAGATACACACACACACACACACACACACACACACACACACACACACACACA
>CAJQZJ010032054.1:259994-278302 GCA_907164525.1 Lophiomys imhausi | reverse complement strand
ACACACACACACACACACACACACACACACACACACACAGACATCCGACATCCCAAAGTGGTTTGATATTTACTGGGAAAACCTTGCTCCCAAGGGGTAAAATGAATGTTCTTTAACCCAGACTTCTGATCACTAAGTAGAGCTATGTCCAGAGCTAGGAGTAACTGGGGGTGGGGGTGGGGGGTTACTCTTGCTCAGGTGCACTGCTGGGTAATGCCAACAATTCCGGGTCTCCAGTTAGCCCTTACTTTCCCAAATCTTTTTTTTTTAAGTCACTAGTAATTTCCTTGGGCATGACCAAAACATAAGCAAAATTCAAATACAAAATATTTAAATGATGAAGCAACACAATTCTGTTGCTTTTCTCTTGGGACTGGTGAGATGGTATCGGAAGGGCAAAGAACCACTAAGCCCCAGATGCTCAGCCCACAGTCAGCCCACAGTAAATTACTCAAGAGAGCAAGCTCCCTGCCTCAGTCATGTTCCTCTTTGCAGAAAGCTAAGAAGCTGGTGAAGTAAAATAACTGGAAAAGAAGCAGTAATGTGGACACCCTAGGGTGACTCCCCAACTGGTGTAGATCCGGCTAAAGCATCTATACAACGAGGCTTGCGTATTGCATGTGTATATATGTACATGAATACATATGTGCATTGTGTAATGATGACACCGAATGCCGAATGTTGAGAGAGAGAGAGAGAGAGAGAGAGGGAGAGTCACTGAGCCTGGAGTTTGTCAATTTTCTAGACTGGTCAGCTAATGAGCCCCAGGGATCCACCTACCTCTATGTTCCAAGTACTGGGATTACAGGTACATAAGGCTACAGGCCTGGATTCCTCCTTGTTCAGTGAGTACTTTACCATCTGAGCCATCTCCCCAGCCCCAGCTTTGCACTTCTTAAAGGGAAAGGTTAGGAGGGTTTTCCAGCACACTGATAATGTGAACAGCTCCCAATCAGAAAATTTAGAAAACAAGCACATACCGAGTAAGTAACTTCAAAAGAATATCCACTTTGTGTGAGTCGAGTCAGAACTAAAGCAGACAGTGAGCTAGCTGGCAATTTGGAAAATGTGTTTGAGCTTCTGAATCTCAGAAGTCTATACTCCCTGTGAAGATGCTCCACTCCTAGGCCCAAAGCAACTTCTCTCTCTCTCTTTCCTCTCTCTCTTGGGTATAGAATTAACATAGCCTCTTCTCTTTCCTGTGTTTGAGATGTGAATAGAAAAGACACTAGATGTTACCCAGATGGCCCCTGCTTGCATTTCTGAACCTAGGCAGCTTCAGGACGTCATGTGCCTTTGTTACAACAGCCTTGGACTCTCCAGTGAAAACTACAGAGCTGAACTCAAGGGCCTCACCAAGTGCAGGACGAAATGTTCTCATTGCCCTTAAAGGAATCCCCTCCTTATTCTTAATAAGCATTCATAGCTGCTTCACAATTACACACATAATGTGAGATGGAGGAAATGGACAGAAAGGATGAAAACCTAAGGGAATACAGAATAGACCCAAAGACCAGTGAATGCTAGGTGGGACTTGGTCTTTGACAATTGTTTATGGGTTATGTTCTAAAGTTTTCCAGGAGCACAGCTCAAAGGGGGAGCCTCTACCATTTACATAGTCCCCAGTGCGCACAAAATGAAAATGAACCAAGAGAAGCCAGATATTCCCAATACTAACATTAAGCACAAATTTCTCCCATGAATCCCTATTTTGAAGTATGTATCACCAATAACCACAGCCAATGCAGAAACCTAGAAAAATGTTTTATTATTTCAATCTGTGCAGAAGGAAGCTGCCTTTCTGTGAGTAATGAACTCACAGAAGTTACAGCTATTTTGGACTATGCCTTCCATCACTGCCATATATCTGTTTTCATCATATTTAACCTGGTAAAGCATTGTGGAACCTGTTTAAAAAAAAGAAAAACACCTTCATAGAATGCCTCTAGCAGGGATGATAGCTCCCGCACTTTGGACAAAATGGTACTTGAAGGTGTTGGACAAACAGGCTGACTACTATCTCCATAACTCAGTTAATACCCCAAGTGTTGATCAGGAGCCCCTCCAGTACCACCCACATTCAAGAGAGGACTGGGTGGGTTCGAGCCCTCTATCCTGGTAAGACACGTAGTTCACCTTACATTATGTTAATCTTTTGGCAACATACAAAAGTTACAAAGACTTCTTGATGGGGCCAAAGTTCATAAAGTGAACCTGGTTTGTAACTATATACAAGTGAAATGTAAATCCCAGGGAAGGTATATACCTATGGGTGTTTTGTTAAAATTTGAGACCCAGCATCTAGAGCAGGTAAGTATTACAACCTCATACTGGCCATTACTTGGGAAGAACCATGTCTTCCTTTCTTTCTAGAGTCAGGAATTCGCACTTAGCTGCTTTTGGAAGTGCATGAGTTCAGCTCCCCAGCCAGGAGATGTGCATTAACACCAGAATTCGTGACTGGTTGTGAACATGACCAAGTAAAACCTACTCACTTTCAGTGAGAAAGCGAGAAAGTTGATTTCTTTCTGACTACAATTTTTTATTCTTGTCACTTTCAAATGCATATTTCTTCCGCCACAGAAATGGATGATGGAAGAAAAGAGAACATTTATAACTTTACCCTCCAGACAGCCATACAGGTAATGAATGACACAGTGTCTATTCACATATACTCACTTCCATGTATACAGGTGTGTGTGTGTATGCGTGTGTCTGTGTGTGTGTATATGTGTGTGTGCATGTGTCTGTGTGTGTATATGTGTGTGTATGTGTGTGTTTTATTTACTGGACTTTTATGTAAATGAGAACATAGCCTAAGGACCATGCTACAGCCCACTTTTTTTCCTTACTTGATGTATCTTAGATCAGTTCTTATAAACAAGCAGGACTCCCACCTCCCCTTGCAAATGTCACCCACAGTACACCAGCCAGTGAAGCCACTCCTCTGCTAAGTATTCCATTTCATTTCACATGTCACAGTTGATCCGATCAAATCCCCACCCTGGAACATATCTATACATCCGGCTGTCTGGCTTGGTTACTTTTCTCTTGCTGTGACAAAACACTGGACAAAAGCAATGTACGGAGGGAAGGGTTTCTTTAGCTTATAAAGAGTTCAAGGGATACAGGTCACTATGGCAAGAAAGGCTTGGCAGCAGTAAAGAAGGCATGGTGGCTGGGGCGGGACTGAGGTCAGGGTGGGGAGCATGAGGCTGGTCACATTAACTTCTACAGTCAAGAAGTAGAGAGTGAGCAGAACATGAGACTGATCTATAAAACATGAGACTCACCTCAGTGGCACACTTCCTCCAGTGGAGCTACAGCTCCTAAAGAGTCCACAACCTTCACAGGCAACACCAAAGCCAGGGACCGAGTTCAAACAAGAGAGCCTTTAGGAGTACCTTTCACATTCAAACCACAACACTGCCCTTGTCATTACAAACCACAATAGACAACACTTAAATACATATATTTGAGCCTTTATAAAAGCATTTCTGTTAAAGCCCTACAAGGGAGTCATGAGAATCAGTGGCCAAAGGATAAGAGCATGTTTTATGAATTAACCATTTCCAGATTTACAAGTAAGTCTAGTAGCTTAGAGTATCAATTCTTAATTATTAGAAAATATATATGTCATACTTCCCCACATGCAACAACCAATATGCCACCATATTCCTAATGTAAATGGTCACAGGTGTTGCAGACAACCAAGCTCTTGCTAACCCAATGAGGCA
Organism: Lophiomys imhausi; assembly: GCA_907164525.1. NCBI lineage: Eukaryota > Metazoa > Chordata > Mammalia > Rodentia > Muridae > Lophiomys > Lophiomys imhausi. The sequence continues at coordinate 274,565 of CAJQZJ010032054.1, read as the reverse complement.
TCATGGTTACTATTAATATAACATGCTGTCACTCAACAAGAAATGATGAGCAGTTACAGGAAGCTGGTGAGGACCCGGTAAACAGTTGTATTTGCTGTGTATATACAGCTTTAGGGACACTATTCACACAGATGACAATCTATACAAATAAGAATAGAGTTAGCAAAGCCCCACACAGTGACTCCATGAACAGCTGCTCTGTGGAGACTCCAACAAGATCAGACTCCTCTTTCTGTTAGGTCTTCAGAATCATCCCCCACCACACACTCAATGAATCAAGCTGCTTTGCATGTGATGTCAACCCAGCAAAAACTTGGCCAAATTAATCCTTGTAAGACACGATTCATTAGGATCTGAAAGATCTTTGTCCCATTCATTCACCCAAAGGGCATAACATTAAAATGGCATGATCTCTAGTGACGTACAAAAGTAGTTATTAATTTGTGCTCATTATCCAAAGATGTTTGCAAGTAGCCTTTGGATATGTCTCGGGTGTGCACAGATGGCACTTGACAGAGGAGATCTAGGGAGTTGTCAATGGCTGCAGGTGACACCATTTAATCCAAATGACTCATCTAAGCATAGAGTTTACTCAGGACTTCTGAGGCAATTATTTAGCAGGCAACAGTGACACGCTGAAAGTATGTCTTGCAATTGTCTCTTTCGCCAGACATCGTCTTCTGCCTTGCCTGGGTATTTCCAAAATGTTTTTCCTTCAGACCAGACCACTCACACGATCAACACAGGCTGGTGAGTGCTGTGTCCTGGATTGGAGGAGCCAACCTGAGAAGAGACTCACTGGCATGTCCCCCTCTTTTCATCACACTGAACCCTGATTCCTGGAGCCTTTGTTGGTATTCTCATCTCATTACTGCCTTGATCCACAAAGCGAAACCCATTTGCTTCAAGACCAGTCCATATTTCTGACAGCTCCTGCATTCCAAATATTGCCATTTCTCCCCACCTTTAAATTCCCTGCCATTATTTCTTCTTGGTGACAGAATAGTTGGTATTGACCCATAAAAGAGTATAGCATGAACCCAATTTTTCAAGAGCTGCTCCAAACAGATTGGATTAAATCTTGCAATTAACCCATCATTTGCATCCCGCAACAGGAAACTCACTGTTGGAGCCACAACTTGGGCGGACTCAACAGAATAAGCTATTGTTGAAGTAATTCCTGTAAAAGGTCATATATTTAAACCCTTCAATTTTTTTGACAACCTCTCAGAAATGAGTGATACAGTTACTCCAGTGTCCAAAAAAGCAATAATGCTCACACTACTTTTCTTTATAGGCAGGGTGGAATATTATTACCCCATTCATCACAGACTATTCTGGTTATATAAAGTATGTTTCTTGATATTTGAGAGACCTTTTTCTTTCACTGTCTTGAAAAAAACGCTGAAGGTCTCTTAAGCTGGGTGTCAGCCAAGCCATTTTCTCGTAATACATTAACGTCTCCAGTGTCTCCAGAACAATGGTGACATTTAGAAGATTCTACTAAATTCCATCTCCTTATGAGACACAATGAAGAGGCTACTTTAACATTTCTATTTGGTTCTATCTGGTTGAGAATCTTCTCCTCCTATGGTCCTACCAGAAGCAAGGGATGGATATATGGGTCAAGCACAAAGGCTTTCGCAGGCCGGGAGGTAAAAGTTGTAAGTATGGAAGGAAAAGAAGACAGCAGGCTGAAGTGAAGTCCTGTGTGTCAAAGATGGAATTTTTGTCTACAAGGCACTAAAATTCAGCTTTGCAAACTGTCATTGTCCAAATCAACGAAGTATGTGGCAGGAGACAATATTCAGGCTGCCATTTTGCATCACAAGGTTGACTGGCTTCCTCAGAGCCTAGCTTTTGCCTTAAACACGTCCTGTGGATCCCACAGTTTTCAAACTACAGTATGGTTTATTTCCAGCTTTTATGTCTACACTGTTGTCTTCCTGACAACTCTGATCCAATAGGGTTGGCTTCGATCTTTAGCAGACAATCCAGTGTTGATGTAACAGTGGAACATTTGGAATTACATTCTCTTCTGGCCTCCTAGGATTTGAGGATTTAAACCAAAAAAATGGTCACTGTGTGTTTATGGCCCTATTTTTTTATTTTTATTGACTTTTTTGGCACAAACGTCCACTTTCTGGGTATAGGTGGAAACTGGGAGTCTACCTCTAACAATCTACTCAATTCAAAATTCTCTCTAGTCAGCTTTGGCTTGAGTTTTGTTTTGTTTCGGGGTTTTTTGTTTTTGGGGGTTTTGTTTTTGTTTTTGTTTTTTGTTTGTTTGGGGTTTTTTTTTGGTACAGACAAAAGAAAAAGAGGGAGGGAAGGAAACAGGAGGAAAATGGGTAGGAAGAGAGATGGAGAGAACCCAAATCAAGCATGTCATTTGATTATGGCGTCAATTCCACTGCTGTTGCTCCACCGCCTAATAAACTTTAGTGGCCTGGAGTTCCTCTGCTGGGTGCTCTGTTACCCTTGCCATTATCGGGGGAGGATCTGTCAGATTCATAAATTGTTCTATCACTGAACAGGGAAAGGCAGGCAGGCAAGAGAACAAAAACCCACAGAGCAGCTCCAGAGCTCCTCCGACTCCTGTTTATGATGTGTAGTATAAATATCTTTTTTATATACAGAACAAAAGAAGGCTTAATAGCACTTAGTTTTAAGCCATTTCCAGGGATCATGTATAAGTGTGGCACTTTTGTAGTCTGTTGGCAGAATACTAAATCCAAGGTTAGCTTGCAAAGCCATTAGAAAGGTTCTTTTAGGGGGCCCCTGGCTTATTTCCAGCCCCCACCCCCAGGACTGTATGTCATCTGCTGGGTAGGATATCACTGATGAGACTATTTCCTGTATGGAAGGCCAATTTTCTTAAAATATCAAGGCAATGGAGCTGTAGCCATCCAGATAATGGCATGATTCTGTTTGGGCTTCCCCAACATCAAAGCCAAATTAAGAAAATTACCCAGTGCTCTCAGTCATTCCTTAGGCAAGATAACAAATACCCTGAAATTATCATTTATGTAAAAACAAAACAGACCAAAATCCTTCATATATGTAATTAGCCAGAGTCTGAGCTTCCGTACTATTATACAGGCAGGCCCTTCCTTCCTCTTACTGCTGAAGTACATAGTTGTAAAAAAATTAAAAAACAAACAAACAAGCAAAAAAACAAGTGCTATGTCATATTATTAATGTTCAATAAATTCTAAAATTGAATTTTAAAAGTTTCATTAATTTTTTTTAATTAGAGAAAAAAGTAGATGGATTAATGGAAAATAAATGGACATGCTAATTTAACGAGAAGGCTTATGTGGGTGGACCCTGGCACTGCTGGGAGCAGACAACCCAGCCAAGAGCAGCCAGGGTTGTTGGGGGCTTTGCCCAGAGGAGAGCTGTTTATCCAAAAACAATGATATCAGTCTCAGTAAGCAAGAAACAACTTTCCGTGCTAAGTCTCTTCAGTTGGCAAGGTTGTTTTGTTTCTGCGGCAGAGCCTGGTATGCTGTGACTAATTTAGCAATAACAAATATCAGTGTTGATACCAATTCCATAATCTATGTCCTGAGTTCAGACAGATATAGATATGTATATGTGGGGGGTATATGTGTGTTTGTGTGTGGTGTCCATCCAATTTAATATCCCCACTTAGATGGCCAATAAGCATTTCAAATGTAATACTGCCAAAGAGAATCTTCTCTTTCCAGTGCTATGTTCACATACAAAGGGATGAGTACACACACATTTTTTTTCCACCAGTTTTCCTAACTTATTAAATATTATCAGTACCACATAGAGCTGCTTAGTATTCAAAACTTACAGTTGATTTTCATTTCTCACAGAATGACCCGTATAATATTTAATCAATGGGGTTATAGGGACCACTTTAAATCATTGCCTTGAAATCTACTTGAGAAAATTTAAAATCCAAATTTTTTTTTAATTTCATGGGGGAACTCTCCATCAGCAAAATGGAAATAGTGAAAGGCACGCCTTAAAATAGGCTGAAAAAAAGTATTTAAAGAAATTTAGACATTGACAATTTTGCTAGATAAATCCAAAAAAAAGGCACAAAATATAAAAATAAGAAACTTATGTCACATCAAAATAAATGTGTCTGCTCTCTGACTGCTTCAATTAGCTATAGACTTAGATAGGCTTTGCTAACACTACACTTTAGATCGTCCCTTCCAAACAACCAAACACAGTTCCTCAATAACAAGTAAATAAAGTTTTGACTTCCTGGTTTCACACCCAGGGTCCGTTTTCACCTCCGCTCACCCTTTCCTTTACCACACAGTTGCTTGCTGTAGACCCCAGAGGGTTCTTCCTTCACATAAATCCATCCTCCCTCCTTGCTGTTCCTCATCATCTTCCCTCAGCTCAGGAAGGTTTTGGGTTTTTTTTTTTTCCCCAGCATCTCAACCTACACACGACACAGCCCAGCCATTCCCACTTCTAGCTCACTCCACTCTTATGTTGTTGCCTAGCTTGCCTTTCAAAAACACATGCTGGATCGTAAATAAAACTAAAGTGCCTCTGTCCAGTGGGCATATTCTCTTGAAATCTCTCCCTAACTCACCTTTCTAAATCTTTCCTGGCTCTAATCTCCCAAATACGTTCCTTCCATCCTATTAGGTAATCCGTCACTTTCCATGGGCGCTTTGTGCTTTTATCTGGCTTCGGTGTCCTCATTGCTTTGACTGTCTGCTGAACTCCATTCACCATCTTAGGCCAGGCCTAAGAACACTCCTGTGTATATTACAACTTCCTTCCTACCCCTCTGGTGGTACCGCCACCAACTATTAGTTCCTCCCTCGTCTAGGGCCACAGAAGGCATATGACTTCCACCGTGCTTTCCCATAATGGTCACATCTCTTTATCATGTTATGAATTAGTACATATTATTAATTGTGTTATTATAAAATACTTCTGAAGCATTCAAAAAGAGATATAAAGCAAGGAAAGAAAGTGAAAAGTATTGTCAATATGGCTAAAATATACCAGGTATCCCTACCCAAAAACAAGCTGTGTGTGATAGATACATTAGAGACCACCAGAGACCCTAGGGAGAGTCTGGAGATCTGAAGACTGGCACCGAATGCCATGTGTGTAGGAAGTTTGTACAACCTTAGACTTCCCATGCAATGGGTAAATGCAAGGAATACGTTAAAGGAAGAAATGTAATGTTTGGTTTGGAAAACGGTAAAGGACTCTACTGGAAGAGCAGCTTGGATCTCCCTGAACTGTAACATAGGTGGAAGTAGGCTGAACTGCCCACATTAAACCAACCGGAAGTAACCATCTACTTGGCTTGCCACAATGTGCCTAACTAGCCTCACAGACAGTGAACAAGCCAGTGCCTGAGCACTGGATTCATTTATCCAACCATTCATCAGTTCAACCATGAGCACCCGCCTTTGCCTTACCTCTGAGATGAAAGTAGATGGGAAGGAACTCAACAGCAAGGAAGAAAGCAGCCGAGGCTGACAGCTTCCTCTGGGTTGGTAAGTTGTGTTTGAAGGGCCCTGGATGCTTACGAGCACATCCAAACCAAGCCCAGCAATGAGAGAAGACTGAACTGTAAAGGCGCCTGGGGTGGAGGAGGCTGGAGTGCAGAGTCTGCAAAGACATACAGCTCTACTCTACCAACTTTATTAAGAATCAAGAAAGGCGGGGGGGAGATCTTATTACTATTATCATGATAATGGCAATTGCAGATGACATTAAACTGGGAGGTGTTCCTAACAGCAGTTAAGACTGTCACACAATGCCATGAAGAGTGTGGATCTTAGAGAGACGTCAAAAATCATACAATGAAGCACTGGTGGGAAGGTGCAGATGCTCCATCTGGGGATGAATATTCGTAAAGGTAGAAATGGACTTGAATGGGATTCCTGCATGGCAGGGATGGAAAAAACTGCACAACAGTGGGCTGGGAGGGAAGAGCAGAGAAGAAGCAAATCCCTTCCTTCAGTGGTTCTCGGGGCCAGGAGTGTTTTTCAGCCAGGCACACAGGGCATCCCCAGCCATGGCTTCAGGAGTCAGTCTCTCTGTGTCAGCACTGAGAACAGACTTGGAATGCTGCAGGCAATTAGGGGTAATATGATGCCTCAGTGGGAATTTCGAAGAGAAAAGAAAAAACAAATCAAAGAGAGTGAAATATGAGGAAAGACACAGGCGATAAAATGCACATAATTTGACTAAATAACAACCTAGGGGACCACGATAACCATCTACATAGCATAAAAATCCAAAATGGGGCCTGGAGGTTTACTGGCCCTGGCATAATTCTAAAGAGTGTGTTGAGTCGAATCCATTAGAAACCTTGAGAGAAAGACAACATTTTGTATCCATTTACTCAAAGCAGGAGGGGGGACTCTATGGTGGGGAATATTCAGACCTGGATTTCCAGAAACTATGCATGACTCAAGACCATTTTTCAAAATGTGTGGACAACTTCTGGAAGAAGCCCAAAGGCTACTGGAATGGGGGCCTTGAATCTGGAGCCATAAAACCCCTCACACATTGGCAGAGAAGCACTGAGAAGTGTTTAATGACAAGGAAGGCTTTGTACCTATACTGTCCTTGACACTGCCTATAATGTTTTGAACAACAACAACAACAAAATACACAAATATAGCAGTAAACTAGATTAGAAAGCTTTGAGTGGAAAAGGCACAATTTAATGGAAAACTATTGAAAAGTGCTTCCCTTTCAGCTCTCGCGTTGTGAATGGGCATCTTTTTTTTGCAGACTTGGTGCTACTTTTCGTGCGTGCTGTTTCTTGGTGATTTTGTAGCTTCCAATGACCCCTAAGTACAGGGAGGTACTGTGATGTGCCTAATGGAGAAAATGTGTGTGTTAGATAAGCTTTGCTCACCCATGAGTTATAGCACTGTTACCTCCAAGTGCAGTGTTAATGAACCAACAATATATATTAAATAAGGTGTTTTTAAACAGAAACACATAAAACAAGGTTATATATTGATAGGTTGAGAAAATGTTGTGACAAAGGTTGGCAGGGCTGCAACCCTGCATTTCCCCTAGGAGCAATGGTTCACTGTGCTCTAACTCAATGTTTGAAGGAACTTCACAGACCAGAGCTACTGTAAGTGATGAGAATCAACAATACATGTGAGTGTGTGTGTGTGTGTGTGTGTGTGTGTGTGTGTGTGTACACTCGTGTGTAAAATGTCATACTATTTTACACCCTTTGGGATTGTTCCCTAACTTTCCTCTTTATTTTGGCTTTCTTTTCTTTTCCTTTTAAAGAATTCATATCATGTATATTCTAGAATATTTTTAAATATGTTTGTATTTATATGTATGTTTGTACATCTATATATGAGAATATACATCCATTAGTTCAATTTCCCACAGAAAGCTTAAGAGGGCATTAGATCCCACAGAGCTGGAGTTACAGGTTGTAAGCCACCCAAAACAGGTTCTAAGAACCTAATTCAGATCCTCTGCAAGAACAGTATGTACACCTATCTGATGAGCCTTCTCTCCAACTCTAGGGTTTTTTTTTTTTTTTTTGCTTTTAATGTGATTATTTATAGCTAGATGGATGTGGGTTGTGTTACTGACCCATATACCCTCAAATAACTGAAATGTGAAGTTATTATGTAACTGATTCTAACAAATATCCAATAAAACTTATAAATGCTCACATCATCATACATATATGGCGTATCTTCAGAACCAACACATTTATGCATACATTAGCTACACAACTCACACCCACCCAGCCATAACTGTTTTCACTAACAAAAACTTGTAGAATTTATATCTTCTTGGCCATCATCTTCCTTCTCTGAGTATGTTATAGATCTAATTAAATACAGTAATAGTGCAAAACCATGTTTTCATTCTAATGGCAAAGGGGAACATCTTTACCCTGATATGGGGAGGTCCACATGCTTCCTGACCCAAAGTCACAGACACATGATGTTGAGCTGGCAGCCAGAGCCCTCTGCTGTCCCTGGGGGTGGGGCATCTGCCTGCCTCCTTCTCTGAGCCCTCTCACAAACTTCACTAAACCAGAAGCCACATGGTCCCCTGTCACCGCCATCTTGTCTGCGACAAGACAGACCCATCTTACTGAAGAAGCCCGTGTTCAGTAGACATGGCTTCTGCAGTCTTGAGGGTGGCTCCTTTGTCCTGCAGTTGCATTCCTGGTCAGCCTGGGCTTCATGGATCTGAACTAGGGCAGGCCTTTCTACCTATGCTCTGTCTCAGTGAAAGGAAGCAATAAATAAGTATCAAAGGAAGAGATGAGCGAGACCGGGTTTCTGAACAATGATACAATATGCCCAGTTCAACTAAAGAAAGGCTTGTCTATGCTTCTGAGTTCCTGGGGGGCGGGGGGGAACTATCAGACTTCTTGCTATTCTAATTCCTCTCTCATCCCCCCTCAACAGCAGATTGACTAAATGTTAATAGTAATGCTATTATTTATAACTTTTATTAGAGGTTTACTATAGGAACACTTTATTTGCACAATTCTGTTTAATTATCAAAAGAGTCATCCACACAGGACTAGGCAGACAGTTCAGACAACAGGCATGAGGGCTGGAGTTCAATCTTAAATGCTCATGTAAAAGACAAAATAAAATCTAGACATGGTGGAGCATGTTTGCAATTCCAGTTCTAGGGAGTAGAGACAGGCAGATTACTAAGGCTTGGTGGCCTGTCAGCTTTGCTTAATCAGTGGTCTCTGGGCCACTGAGAGACCTAGCTCAGCAAAACAAGGTAGACAGTATCCTGAAAAAGAATACGTGGGGAGCAGAGAGCTCCGTATACATGGCTATATGTACACACAAATTCATACATGTACAAACACACATGTATGCCCCCATGTACACACACACTCTTACAGAGTAGATGTTATTATATTCACATTTTATATACGTGGAAACTGAAAACTGGAGTTTTGTGTAGATGACTAGCAAATGAATGAACAGATGAAGGATGGGAGTAACTGAATGCATAAAAGATGAGCTCATCCACAGTTACCCCCACTACTAAGCCATGGTTTGAATCCAGGCATCCTGACCCCTGACCCCATGGGCTTGACTACATATCTATTCCACTTTATTAATCTCTGAGCTCCCTTTTCTACTGGAACATTCTATGTTACTTCCCAACATTCTGGTGTTTGCTAACCAAGGTCCAAGACACTAACCAGTATAAGTTAAATATAATGACATAAATAAATTTGAATGGAAGAAAGGGAAGTAGAAAAGAAGGATAAGAAGGATCAAGAAAATCTTGGATCTAACACTCCCCGCTGGCCTGAGAGACCCTGTAATCCATCCTATGGATCCACTCTAATTAGACCAGTAAGTAGATGGGGCCGGCACTATTTTTCAGGATGGTGCATAAGTGTATGAGTCATTCTTCATCCACTTCTTCTTTTTAAAAATTCCTACAAGAACTTCTGAAATTTGTGAGTATGAACAAATCAAACAATTCAGTTTTTTTTTAAATAATGCAGTATCTTTATAATGAGATTTGGAAGGATGGTAGATGAAGGTCAGAGATCCTGGAAATCATTCTAATGACTGGAAGTTGACCCAAATCTCGCACTTCAGCCAATGTTACAGAATCGAATCCCCCAAGTAGACAAACAGGTGCTTGGAGCTCAGCTGTTCATGAAATTGAGGCCAACATACACACCCCACACCCATGAGGCCAACAGAGATTAATCCATGAATCAGATTTAAGGTGGGTTTTTTTGTTTTTTAAGCAAAGAATGAAAGACCTACTTGTAGTAGACAAGGCCCCTTACTAGGAAATGCTGGCTGGACTTGTCATCAGAGAGGCTTCCACCTTCCCCCATGGCTATGTGACATTGGCAGCAGCAGCTGAGCTCTGCTAGCACAACCAGGATGGGATGCACTTCTGACCACTTTCCCACCTCTTAGAGAGACTTGGATGACAGGAATTAGACCAGCTTCTATTTCAAGCTCAGGGCTCCTTCATGACTGACTTTCTTTTGTAAGAATCTGTGATGGTGGCTTGTTTGATTTAAAGAAAATCAATGAAGTGTTACATGAGAAGGAAGAAAACAGAAGCGCAGGTATTCCCGGGTTAAGATAAAAGTCCAAATAAAGGGCACCACATACGTGCATGCACTCTCTTTCTCCTGCCCTCAAAGCAAAGGGAATAAGAAGCCTTTGAGCTAAAGGAGAAATTGCTTTGTTGGAGGGGCAGCATTTTCTTCTTCTTTACAGTATAATCCAAGAGACCTAATCCAGTAAAAAGCAGGATCACTGACATGGGATAGAGCAGATAGAAAAATAGGTAGTCACAAAGGATGACTTTTGGTCCTTGGGGGGAAAAGGATCATTCACAACGTGGACTCATTTCTATCTTCCTCCCTTTTCTGGTAATAATGGGGGTATGCAAGATAAGAAAAGCTCACAGTGGAAGAAACCCCCGCTGACCTTGGCCTCTGCCTTGAGTGCACAATGGGGTCATTTTGAACAGAGAGGGATTCAAAGGCCGGATAACATTTCTCTTTCAGCTTGGATCCTGATATTCCAAGCCCTGCTCAAACCCATTCCTTTCCTCATCACACATGAGGATCCCACCCTTCTCCAGCACTCTCTTGAGTCCCCTCAGGTCCCTATTGTGTGTATTATTTATGATCTCCAGGCCTTTTCTTTCAGGGTATCGGTCCATAATAGCGCCATCTACGTTATTTATGACGCAAGGAATAACTTAAACCACATTAGGAACCTCAACATTATAGGGGCTTTAGAGAGCTACATTTTTCTAGTTATGGTTAAACTACGGCAGTGATAAATCCAATCCTAAGAGTGCAAGAGGGAATGCACGGGACAGGTGTTGCCCATTAGTCACCGGGAGGAAAGGCAGGACGCCTTGCAGATGCTTCCGTGACTCGTCCTGAGAACAGCTGTGGGAATCCGAAATGGTGAGAGGCAGGGGGTTTGTGAAAGCCAGTAATGAGAAAAGATGGGTAAACCAGCGATGGGAGGGGAAGGAGGAACCAGGTTCAATATGCAGAAAACAGAAATGAGGCCCAGAAATCTCCATCCCTGATCCTTACACCTCATGAATTTCATGGGGTTCTCCATGCATCTGGGGATTGGAAAGCAGTTATTAGCTCTAAATGCCATGGCCCATTGGTGGCACGGATCTTGTCAGCCTCTTCACAAAGCCATGCTAGATGTAAAGTATCAACAGCACAGATATGGAAAGCCACCGCTACGGTTCTTTGCTCTTTTTCTATGATCAAGATTTATCACTCATGAAAATCAGGGTATTTTTCCCACCTTTCTCCCCAAGAGGACAGGATGTTTTGGATTCAGAAATCGTTCCTCAAGCACCCACCAAGGCTGAGTGTGGTGGCAGACACTATGAAAAACAGGAGTCACATACCAAGATAGCTCAAGAGCCTAAGAGAGATCTGTATCCTATCCTGTGACCTTCCCCGGGGGTGGGGGGGGGGGGGATGGGGGGGTGGAAAGGACATATGTAAAGGTTGTTTGTTATGGTTTCCATGTAAAATGCCTTTCACTGACTTGTGTTGTAACATTGGTTCCCAGCTAGTGGTGCTGCTTAGGGAGGTGGTAGAGACCTTCCAGCATGAGGCACAACTGGCAAAGGTGGGTCACTGGGAAGAGGTATGGTGAGGTACTTTGAGGGTTCTTCCAGTCTTGCTTCCACTCCTGCTCTCTACTTCCCAGTCCATCAGGATATGAGGAGCAAGCCTCTTCCGCATATATCCACCATCCCAACCTCCATGCCTTCCTTGTCACGGTGGGCTGAGAACTTCTGAACCCATGAACCAAAGCAAATTAGCCTTCCTTTATTGTTGTTCCAGTCATGGATGCTGTCTCTGTGGTGAGGAAAAAAATAACTAATAATCATTTAGAGAAAAGAGCAAGGTGCTTATCACAGAGAGCATAGGCATGAGACAGTGACCCAGATCAGCATCTGTGTCTAGTGTCCAGTTAGCTTTTAGAACCAGAGACTTAATGGGACAGAAATAAGGTTAAATTTATCCTGACATCTCCATAAAACTCTATGAAAGCAACCTTACAACAGAAATGTTATTTCAATAAAAGTGATTAAGATTCAGTGAGTTTCAAACAGTGGAGATACACACAGACCATGTGTTTTGAGAGTGTACACTCTCAGGTTTTGCAGGCATTTAGAAAACATAGGCCCATGCTGAGAATAGTAAGACCTCCCTAAGTTCTGTGCAAATACCCGAATCCCTTCAACCACTGGGTGCATAGTGCCTCCCTAAGAATTCATTCTATGCTCACACTGCCCTCATTGTTATAATGGCCATTGTGTTGGGATTAGTAACTGTGAATACTCATTCATTCATCAAGAAACCCATCCATTCAATAAGTGTTTATTAAATACCCACTCTATACCAAGTACTGTACTTATAAATTTAGTGGAAAATATGAATTGTATAAAACAACCCCACTAAGGAGTTCTCAGAGATACTGATTTCCTAGTTTTACTCAACCCAGTCTTCTTTGTTGATAATACAACTGAATCCCTTTTAGGATATGTGCAACACAGGCTTTAATAACATAAACACTGATTTTTTTTTACTCAACTAATAACAGAATGGTATATATTCATAACAAGCCTGGGAAATATACACTAAATCCCTTTTCAGGCTTACAGTCTAGTTAGTGGGAACAGCTCTCAAACCAAATTTAAATAGAAATTGAGCACCCCTAATTAAAAAATCAGATATCTGAAATTTGAAATTTTATGAGCATGCACATGATACCACACATGGAAAAATTTTCATCTGTTCCCATATGATGAGGTGCAGTCAGAATGCAAGCACACTAAAAATACTGTATAAGATCACCACAGACAAGGGCATAAAATATATAGGAAATGTGCGTGGATTTGTGTTTACACTTGAGTCCTATCCCCTAAGATATCTCCTTATGCATATGCTAATTTTCTAAAATGGGAGAAAATTAAGAATTTGAAGCACTTTTGGTCTCAAGCATTTAAGGTGAGGAATGCCAATTATGATAGTTACGTAGACAGCCAGGTAGGTAGACTCATACATAAATACTTACTGAGATTCTTTTTGAGACAGAGCCTCACTGTATTTCCAAAGACGGTCTAGAATTCGCTGTCAAGTTACAAAGCATGCCCATCACTTAGCACTCTTTATGTGCTCTATGTGGTGTGCTATAGAGCACCGCCCCCATGCACCTGCCATTGCCCCCATGCTCTAGAAGAAGAAACAGATGAAGCCACAGAGGAGGGTGGCACTGTGGCATTCCAAGTTAATGCAGGTATGGATGACACCAAAGCCTGCTGCCCACAGTTGTGCTTCCTTCTGACATCTTTGATGATTCAAACCCTCTAACCTGATGCACTCTATACATCAGTGAGACAGATTTAAATATAACCCTGATCTAATAGGCCCCTAAGGAAGATAAAGTCTACTTCTCTCCTATATGAAGCCTGGGATGGGTACAGTGGCTCCACATTTTTCTTAGCACCTAAGCTCTTTCTCTCTCAGTGCACTGCCATCCTTAACACAGAGCTTCTTCTTCATCAAAAATGACTTTTACTACTGTTACTTGTACTTTTGCACCTAGCTCCTAAGAGGGGGAAAAAGGAGAGGAGAAGGCCTGTCCCCTTCCTCTAAAGACATGACTTGAAAGTTGTAGCCATCCCTTCTGCTCATCTTAGGTATACAGCCATACTTAGCTGCAAGAAAAGCATGGAAGTGCATACTGAGCATCAATATGCTCAGCTAAAAATCCTTGTTAAGCTGGAAGGGAAGAAAGCCTAGCTTCAGGAGGTATGTTCCTCCACTGATTGAGCAGTAAGGAGAGTGACAAATAAATAGAAAGGGGGAAAGGAAGAAATTAAAGTGTAGGAAGCTGAAATACATACTGTTAAGTAAGCTAAACCCCCTTTCTTCCAGTCTTCCCTACCCTTAGCCAGTCTCAATTCCTTCTCCTGAACCTTTGCATCTGGAATTAGAGTCTAGACTCTCATGAACCTTAAGCTAGAGGAAACTTTGTGGTTTCCTATGTCTGTGGCCTAATTCTCTAATCTTTGTCCTTCAAGTTCTGGGACTGAAGGAAGAACCTCCTGAAATATAATCTGTTTTCTGGATGTAAATATATTATGAAGAAGGATAATAATTACCAAGATCATGCCTGATATTTGTGGCTCTCTCAATCACAGGAAAAAAATACAGAGTAAAATTCTATCCCCTAAGTACCTCCCCACAGTTATATCAGAAATAGAATATCCAAGGACTAGAGAGATAGCTTAGCAGTTAAGAGCATATACTGTACTTGTAGAGGACCAGAGTTCAATCCCTAATACCCACATTGAGTGGCTCACAACAAACTTTAACTCCAGTTCTGACATCCTTTTCTGGTCCAGCATAGCATAGTGGTAGGGGTCTTATCTGGCATGCACATGACCGTGGGTTCAGTCCCCATCATCAAGAAAGAAAGAAAGAAAGAAAGAAAGAAAGAAAGAAAGAAAGAAAGAAAGAAAGAAAGAAAGAAAGAAAGAAAG
>CAJQZJ010032054.1:227884-259984 GCA_907164525.1 Lophiomys imhausi | reverse complement strand
AAGAAAGAAAGAAAGAAAGAAAGAAAGAAAGAAAGAAAGAAAGAAAGGAAGGAAGGAAGGAAGGAAGGAAGGAAGGAAGGAAGGAAGGAAGGAAGGAAATGAAACTTAAAGAAATTAAGAGTTGAACATATGGAGTATGATATTGTAAACTATGGTATTAATTATAAAATCATCCATTTTGAAATAGATTTATCACATGTTAATGGCTTTCACAAGGTCTAATATCAAATCTTACCATGTTTTTAGAAGGCTAGGCCACTGACAAAAGCAGAGACAAACTAAGAGGCTTGAGTAAGGTTTGCAAGTATAATTAACTCTAATTCCTATTTCTTGGCATTACACAAGCTCACAAATGATCGCCAAGCTGACTCTAATGAAACGTTTCTCAAAACACTTCCTGTTTCTTTGGCCACACATTACTATTTCAAATGATAGGGCGTAGATGAAGGTGGCCTTTGAGGGACTACGGGGAATCTCAGGGCACTGATGGGAGTTAGACAGCATGCCTTTGGATGACACTCAGTGAGCCACATCCTCAACAGTCCCTTCCCATTAAGCTAATGTGGAATCTGATCCTTCCTAGAATTTTCAGAAAATACCAACAGTGAAGAGATTTCATAGACATGATTAAAATCTCTCAGCAAATGTCTGAGCTGTGAGGAAATTAGCATGGGTGGGCCTGACCTAGTCAGGTCAGTCCTTTATTTTATTACTTATTTTCAGTTTACACTTATTTTTTACAATTTCACACATGAATATTATATTTATACCATTTCTACTACTCCATCTCTCTCCCCTCCAACTTCTCCTATGTCCCCTAACCCCCTCCCAAGCTCATGACCTCTTCTTCAGTATTGTTGAACAGCATAGGCAAGGCCCCTACTAAGTCCATGCGGTGTTGCTTGTTTGAACATGTGCTAAGGGCTGACCACTCGGGACTGGACAGCCTATCCAAGGACTCATCCTTGGAGAAGATAGCCCTTCTAAAGGAGATCCTTGGTGCTGCCGAGATGGCTAGGTGGTTAAAATGCATAATTCAGTATGTGAAGACCTAAGTTTGAAAGCCCAGCACCCACATAAAAAACCAGGCATGTTGGTGTGAGTCTGTAAGCCCAAAACTGGGGGGGCATAGATAGGTAGATACCAAGGGCTTGCTGGCCAGTCTAGCTGAAATCTCAAGCTTCAGGTTCAGTGAGAGATGTTGTCTCAAGCAAACAAGATGGAGAAGGGTAGATGAAGAAATCTCAACCTCTGGCTGTCTGTCACATGGACACACACTGGTGAGCACACAGACACACACACACACACACACACACACACACACACATGCACTCAAATAATAAATAAACAAATAAATAAGTGATTGAGGTCAGAGACACAAAGGATCATATGTCCCCTCCCACCCCAAGACTTTGTGTGTGTCTCCCTCTTCATTTCTTGCTTAAAACAAAACAAAACAAGCTGCCACAAATCATAGAGCTGAGAGGAAATGAATTCTGTAGACACTCTGGGGGGGAGTTTGAGATGGATCAGTCCCCTAATTGATCCTGCAAATGAGAAGGCATCCTAACCCACACCTTGATCTCAGTTGGGAGACCCTGAGCTGAAAACTCAGCAGAGCAGAGCCCAGACACCAACAGAGAGTAGGAGATAAGAAACAGGTATTGTTTTAAATCACTGCCTTTGTGGTCATTTGTTACATAACAACAGAAAAGTAATAGGCAGGCTGTGTGCTTAACATGTGATGTGTGCCAAGAGGGCAGATGGGGTGCTGAGGAGCTTTCTGGAAGCAAATTCTAACCCCCGCTTACTTTCTACCCTCAGAGCCTCTGTTTTCTGACATGGCTTGCTGCCATCCTGCCTCCAACCTCAAATCAAGTTTCTGCCTGTGATTCAATCTCTGTCTCCCTATGAGAAATCTTTTTTATATAAAATTAATATATAAATACATTTGCTCTCGGAGTGGTGCAGTGAGGAACAGAAGCGGCTGGGCTCTCTAACACCCATCACAAAGAAAGATTGCAGAGGGGAGGGAGGAGGAGGCAGAGCTTTATCCTCCATGGGGAAGCAGAGAATTCATAGTGATCTTATTGCAGATGTAAAATTAGGTCAGGGGCTCTATAAACTGATTAAAGGTAATGCTTCACGCTTCTAAGGAAAACAGCAGATACAGAAGAGAACAATCTCTGGCTAAGCATAAGAGGGAAGGAATCCCTCTGTGCTCACAGGCAGCACAAGTACGCAGCGTGCTTGGCTAACATGAAGGTCCAGGAAAGCAACAGTCAGAGAGATGCTCCTAAATGCCTAAGGGACACCGCCATAATGCTGAGACCTGAAAGCCCCCAGCTTCAGGAGTCTTGAACCACTCGAATTACACTTTTCTCATCTCTTGGCCCTCCAGGCACTGTGTATGTTAGAATCCTACAGGCATCCAGGTTTTAAATATCCCAATCTGTGTCTCATAGAAATCAAATGCCTTGCCCATTAAGGGAAATCTCAGTGCTATGTTCCAGAAGCATAGCCTTTACATTTCTCCTCCCCCAACTATTTCAATCCCTATACTCAAATTATTTTATTCATTCTCTGATTGTCTTCCTCTCATTCCTTTGTATGAGATGTGAGAGATGACCAGTACCCCTTTAAGTCCCAGCCTCAGCTCCGGTTACCAGCCATCAAAAGCCATTCACACTCTTCAATGTATCTTATGGGTTTTGAAAGGAACTCAAGTCAGTATCTAAGGATGAAAACAGACTCCTCACAGCAAAGAGACATGGCAACTTGCAGTGCAGACGTGTGTCTGTGTCTCATTTGAATGTCTTTATCTTTTCTTTGAAAAGTTGTGAGTGTGTGTGTGTGTTGGGGGGGGGGTGTTGATCTAAGCAGAGGCCACAGTATTGTGTGATCCTAGGGACTGGAGAAACTGCCCATGGGGTTCCACACTTGGTATGCACAGCAGGCGAAGATACGAGATGCTGAAAAGGCTGCAGGTCACCTGCCAATGGCTTTGAGGCCAACTGCTTCAATTTCAGCTTTAAATGAAACACTGAGGTGGGACACCTGGGACTTGAATCAGTCACATTTCCATTTCAGGAGTGACCAGAGTCATTCAGTTTAGTTTTGGTGTAAGTCCAGTAACCAGTCCAAGCTGACTTTGAAAAGAAAAGTCAGATTATTATCTGCACAGGTTATTTGGTCCATGCAAGATGAAAACAAACAGGCTGGGTTTGGGGTCTAACTCACTGAGAAGGAAGTTCAGTGCCAGTTTAAGGGGTGCCAGCTTCCTAGATGAAAATGCCTGTGCAAGATTCTGACCCATATGTCTCTGCCTGCCCATGCCCCAGGCTTGACCAGGAGGCTCTCATAAAATTGGTGGATGTGACTAACCTATGTGGCTGGTGCTTAGAATAAAGCCAGAGTCTTTGCTCCCAGCCCATTTCAATATGTTTCAGTTTTTTGCCATTGGAGAAAAAAATAAAAGTTAAAGTCATTGACCACCCAAGGCCCTAGAGCAGAATTCTTTTGCCCAAATCTGTCGTTTGACTTTTTAGGAGAGAATGGGTAGAAAATCTCAACCCTACAGCTCCATAAAGAATCCTTAATGCTATAAAGGGAGTCCAGAACAGCCAGAGCTACTACACAGAGAAACTTTGTCTCAAAAACAAAACAAAACAAAACAAAACAAAACAAACAAACAAACAGACAAACAAAAAAGAATCCTGATGGGCTGCAGAGAGAGCTTTAGTTGGTCACTTGTTTGCCTACATAAAAATGAAGAGTTGAGTTTGGTCCCCAGTAAAAATGCTGGGCATGGAAGTTCCAAATCCCAGTACTGGGGAGATAGAGACAGGAAGGTCCGTGGGGCTTGTTCTCCCCTAAGCCTAGCCTGATTAGTGAGCTCCAAATTAACTCTGCTTCAAAGAAGTTGGGTAGAGTTTCTGATGATGACACCTGAAGTTGTCTCCTGGTACATACGTTCACAGTACTCACTTGTACATGAACAGTGAACATATTCATACATTTAAAAAACAGCCCTAAGTTTAAGAAAAAGAAAGGCAATTTTTTTTATGATTAAAGCATTCCATCTCAATGTCATTTAAGTCTGCAGAGAAACAACACACATAAAAGCCAGCTTTATAAAATTAGTTAAAATTAAGCCACACAGCAGTAACTTTCTCGCAATTAACAAAATCCTTACCAGTCCTTACTAAATCAGTTGGCGCACTGCATCACAATTTTACGTGATTTTAACTTAAGCTTTTGTAGGTCTGCTTACAAATATCTCAGCAACAGCACTAGGGGGGACTGCCTACACATTTCCCATGAGCCTTTTGGTATGTGCTAATCTCCAGGGTATCATCACAACCTGCTCCACCTCTATAGAGCATCCCCTTGATGTCCATACCACATTCCTGCTTGGTTGATACCACTTGTACTTCTGGAATCATCTATAAATTCCAACATAGTAAATACCAAAAGGTCTAAAGCAGAAATTTAAAATATCTTGAGCCGGAGGCAAATGAAAGCTTTGGAGAAATTATTTTGGTAAAGAAAGACAGGCAAAGAGTAGCATGATCTCAGGATACACACAGGAGTGTGTAGAAGTGTAATAATAAACCAGGCATCACACAAACACCTATCTATCATTCAAAAAACTGCTGACTGCATATGGCATAGA
Source organism: Lophiomys imhausi (assembly GCA_907164525.1). Taxonomy (NCBI): domain Eukaryota; kingdom Metazoa; phylum Chordata; class Mammalia; order Rodentia; family Muridae; genus Lophiomys; species Lophiomys imhausi. The sequence goes on along the minus strand of CAJQZJ010032054.1, from coordinate 255,309 downwards.
TTCTCATGGGTTATTCTTACCTGCCATGACATGGTTAGCTGGTGGCAAAGAAAGGTCATGGGAAATATCTCAATCCAAGAAAAGAGACTTTGTCCAAAGCCATTCATAATCTTCGGACAGGGGAGCTGCATGGCACTTGTCAGTATCAATACCTGGTCAACACCAATGCCTTTCTGTTTACTAGGAGGATCGTCATTTGGTAGCTAAAATTTTCTGGATTTCAAGAGCTGAATACATAAAGTACCAGGAGCATTGTGTTGCAGACAAAAGAGTACTTGACAAGGATCATAAACTGTTGGAGAGATTATCTCTACTTTTTGATTTGATTCTTGGGGTTTTGAGAGATCAAAAGTAAGCATTTGTATTCCTATTCTGTAAAATAGAAACAAAGGCATATAATTCTTGGTGATGCAGCCTTGCTTTTTTGTTGTGTTTTGTTTTGTTTTTTAGAATATTCCCCAGGTCAATTTCCAAGCCCGTCATCAGATTCCCTAAAGAGCTACGTATATACTCTCCCTATTCTCTCCTCTTTTTTTTTTTTTTTTTTAAGATTCATTTGCAGACTCTGGGCCTCAGCTTTAGTTCTACCACTTCTGAGTTACATGATCTTGGATTCCTGATCCACCTCTGTGAGCACCGTCACCTGGTGTCACTAGCCAAAAGTGACACCTACTGATACCAATCAGAGCCCCAGCAGGGAGCAGATGGCACATTCAGAAGGAGGAACTGAGGAGACTTCACTGAAGAGGCCAATTATAAAAATGAGAACAGAGCTAAGGGAAGTGAAAAGAGGGGATATCTTGTGGGATTAAAGCAGCAGAGAGCATTGGCCACTCCTGTACCTTAGAGTGCACAGAGCAGGAGGAATTCCCCTTACCCACAAAGAATGAGCACACAAACAAATGTACCTAGAAGGATGTGGGGTCTCCTGTAAAAGGAATACAACCTACCATGGGCCATTTACCAAGGGCCAACCTTAGTTTCCTCCCACTCTCCAATCCCTTGATGAAGTCTCTCTGTCCCATTTATCAAAACCAACTAGAAGCCCAAAGGCAAGTACTCCCAAGGATATGGATCATACCAGTTGGCTTCCTGGGGCACAAAACTGGGAAAGGAAAGGAGGCAAGCAGAAATACATGCACAAACAGAAAGAATCCAGTACCTAATAAATAAAACGTTGGATTTCCAATTCTCTCTGCAACAATTTTCCTGGTAGCCACTATCAATCACTTTGAGTTGACATGGATGATAAAATATAGGCCCAATAACTATGAAGCATAATGGCATGTGCCTATGATCTCCAAACTCGGAAGGCAGAGGTAGAAGGATCACATGTTCAAGACCAGAGTGGCCTATAGAACAAAGTTCCAGGCCAGTCAGGTTACATGAAACCCTGTCTCTACAAACCAAGACAGAAACCATGGGTTAGTAAAAGAACATCCTAATAGTAGTTGTTGTCCATGAAGATCACAGAGACCCCTGAAACCATAGTTGTGGCCACTAGCCTTCTTAGCCCATAAGAACTGGAAGGAAAGAACCTAATGATGAAACACTACATATCTTAATTGCAAAAAAATGCAGAAACAATGCTATAACTGAGTTGGAAGCTTACTAATCATGGTGCCAGGAGTCATACAGGCAGTTCAGGAAGAAGATACCACAATGGTATTCTGCAAGGCAAGAGGTGCTTACTAGTGACATAGTGGCATGAGTGTTATAGGGGTAACCAACATCTGATTGAGGCCTGTTCTGTAGAAGGGTCTTCATGGTCAGTGCCACGGATCTAGTCAAAGGCCCATAATTGGTGAGGATCATATACTCTAGGGATGAACATACTATTTCTATTACGTTAAATGGGTATGTTCTCAAACTGCCTCCTACATATTTTGTGTCTACACATATACTAGTGCTGTTCCTTACCCTTGATCAAAAAAAGCAGTTAATACAAAGATTCATGCCTAATAAAAGTACTAAGAATAACTGACTGCTAACAATTCAGCCTTAAACAGGCCACCCTTCCAAGACTCAGGGGAACAAACACAGATTGGAGGATGGAAATAATATAAAAGTCAGATGAGCAGGAGGAGGGCTGTGAAACGTCATCTTATGGGTATACATAGATATGGCCCTCATAAACTCATAAAAGCCACGGTTGCCTTTATAGGACCTACCCAAGACCAAGCCCACAAACATTCAGTCATAGATGGGGAGGTCCGACGTGGCCCCATACTGCCCAAGGAAGCTAATGGCAGTTGAGGGAAAGGAAGTCACTGTCTTCAGTAATATAGCCATAGGTAAATTAACCATGATCTAGTGGATACCCTCATACCTATTCCCAGGTGAGTGGCCTAGTGGGTCACAAAGCAGAAACAAAAGCTAAACAGTAAAACAACTAAATGAGATGGGAACTTGGTGGAAGAATTGTGGGTGGGGTGAGAGAGGGATGAGTTTGTGTGGAGGATAAATGTGACCATGACACATTATATATGTCTAAAATTGTCAAAAATAATTTAAAATATAAAAATTAACAGCACAAATTTTATATGTTATTCAATGTTACTTTGATATTGTTAACAGTACTTACTGAACCTGACTCCTAAAATAATTTCCTGATATCTCACTTCCCAAATCAAAGATTCACCTTAAAGCTTGTCTTCAAACTACTTCCTTTTAGTAGAAAAGAGAAAGACTGAATCTCATCTTCATTTACCTAAGATCAGAAGCAAACCAATCTTTCTACAGTTGACAAAAGACTTTATGTTTGCCCATGTTCACACATGCCTGTTGTCTTTTACTCATAGGCACACTGTGTAGAATCACTAAACTTGAGAAACAGTGAAAAGGATAGATTAGAGACATCAACTATTCTTTAATCCTATAGATATTTAGTGATTACCCCACTCTTGATACCAGTTTCTTCCTTTATTAAGTTCCTATTGCTTTCATAAATTCCATGACCAAAAGGAACTTGGGGAGAAAGGGTTTATTTCATCTTACACTTATAAGTAAGAATCTATCTCTGAAAGAAATCCATGAACTCATGACAGGAACCTGGAGTCAGGAGCGAGATCAGAGATGGTGAGAAAGGAACACAGCTTTCTGGCTTGCGCCTCGTGGCTTGCTCAGCCTGCTTTTCATACAACCCAAACCACCTTCCCAGGTGTTAGAGGGGAAACACTGAGCTGGGCCCTCCCACATCAATCATTAATCAAGAAAATGCTCCCAAAGACTTGTTCACAGACCAATCTGGAGGAAGCATTTCTCAACTGAGGTTCCTCTTCCCAGATAACCCTAGGTTGTATCATGTTGACAAAAACAAAAACAAAAAAAACTAACCAAGACATCTTATATTTTATTATCTATGCCAACTCAAAATGGCAACTTGGAGCAGTGAAATGGGAAAAAATTGAAATCTAGCTGATTCACACTAGGAAGGACAAGGAGAGAGACTTCATATACCAAAAACTAATCAATTTCTTAAATGTAAATACAGAATTCCTACTTACATTGGAAGACCAGATAAATGAATGATTTTAATACATATATGCTATGTTTATGTCATATAAGAGAATTCCTCATTGTTTACTTAAAATTCTAATTAAACTGGGCAACCTATATTTTTATTGGAAACCTTGACCCTAGTTAGACTCTTAACAAATGTTTTCCATTCCATAGTTTGGGAATCTAAGGCCAAGATTCTCCAAACATCCCCCAACATTGCACAGCTATTTAAACAGAGTCAGGGCCAGGAACAAAACCATTCCTATCACATGCTGAAATGCATCTGTCTTAGATCATAAACTTCGTGTGAATTTAAGTTAATCTATAAGCCACCTAGAAAACCATCTCAAGCCGCTAGGCTCCTAACGAGCTCTTTTAGATTGATTGAAAATATGACCTGGAAAACACCATAATGACATTTCATAATGGTATTATGTTAGTTTGCAATGTACAGTGTATTACACAGATTCATCAATGCTTACAGAACTAACGGCTCTGTGCTGCCATTCTTATTCAAATTTTAATGGGCTTGAGCATCTATATCTATATGCAAGAGTTCCAGAATAGACAGCTACTTGGTTTTCCACAAATACAGACAATCACTGACAATTCAAAAGCCTATTATAGCTAGAAAGTGGCTTAAAACATAAAAAAGGAGAATTGCTACCTTTTCAACCACAAAAACTGCTTCTTTACCAAAGCAAAAGGATGTTTAAACAGAAAAGTATCTTGGCTGGAGATTTGCTGATATGTCAACAACTTAGTTATCCCCATAAACACACACACACACACACACACACACACACATACACACGAGAGAGAGAGAGAGAGAGAGAGAGAGAGAGAGAGAGAGAGAGAGAGAGAGAGACTGAGTCTCCTCTTCTTGAACCGTTTTGGCTCCAGTGGTTAGCAGAACCCCTCCCCAACCCAGAATCTGATGATGTTACATTAGATATATGGGAGGAATTAAGAGATATGGAAAGAATTAAGATTGCCAATTGGATGACCCAATGAAATGCAGATTATTTATTCTTCATTATTGGGATAGATACAATCCAATCATAGCATCCTCAAAAGTAGAAGAAGATGGTTGAAAAACTGGGATCAGAGGGATGTGATACTACAAATGTTCTCTCAGCCATGGCTGGCTTTGAAGATGGAAGGACCCACAAGTTAAGTGATGCTGGTAGACATTAGAAGCTGGTAATGGTAAGGAAGCAGAGCCTCCCTTAGAGCCTCCAGGGGGTATGGCTCTAGCTCAATGAAATGCAAATCAGACTTCTAATTTCCAGAAGTGTAAGATAATAAGTCTGTGTTGTTTTAAGCCACTTTGGTTGAAGTCTTTACTTATAAAAGACATAGAGAAAAATAACATACCTACTTTTTTGAATTACCAGTAATTATATACTAGTGGGTCTGATAGCTACTCTTGGTTGTCAACTTGATTACATCTAGAATTAATTGGAACTCAAATGGTTGGGCAAACCTGTGTGGGATTTTTACTTCATTAAATCACTTGAAGTGGAAAGACCCACTTCTAATCTGGGTCTTTGAAGTGGAAAGATCCACCTTTTATCCAGATCTTTGAGGTGAGATGATTCACATTTAATCTGGGTCACACCTTCTGCTGGCAGCCTAGATAAAGGACTACGAAGAAGGAAGCTTGTCCTCTCTTTGCCTGTTTGCTCTTGCTCTCAGTAGAGCATTCCTTTACCGGCAGTGGAGCCTACCTTAGGATTCCAGCAGGTACTGAAGACCAGCTGAGACATCCAGCCTTGTAGAACAACTACTGGGTTGTTGGACCTTCCATTGGTAGACAGACAGCCATTGTTGAACTTTATATATCTATATAGATTCATTCTGTAAGTCCCATCCCTCTGGAGAACCCTGACTAATACATGGGTAAACAAGCATCATCCTCAAACAAAGCTTTTAAATAATTAACTTCGATACTGGGATGAGCCATCAAAACAAACCAAAACGTAATGGTGCTGCATGAAACCAGAAACTAAAAAAGGAGGCAAAACACAGGGTTAAGAAGCACACAAGCTACTGATCAGCACCAATCCTATATTGGCAAGAACTGGGTTAAAGAAAGAAAGGCAGAACAGGGCCTGATGCTAAGTGGAGAGAGATGGAAGACACTGGAGACTATGTGGCATCAGAGCCACAAAGTGAAGATCCCTCTCTCGACATGTGCAGGTGGAGCTTGGCCCTGAGAGACGAAAGATAGTAGACAAAAGAGGAGCCCGTAGGGTCTGTCAGCCATGGTCAGGATTCCCAAATGCTTCGGGTGGTGAAGACACAGACAGAGGCATTTAGCTCTACTGACCTTGCCTGGGCACTCACTTTCTCAAAGAGACACCCCTATGAAGATAAAAACCACCTAAAGAGCCTCACCACCTTCAGGATGGCTCAGCACAACACATAAGGCAGATACACGTTAGCCCAGTACCAACAAGGAGGACACCGGACACAGATGACTCTCACAGTATTTCAGTGAGAAGATTGATGAGATGGACACATGAAGCCCCTAGGAAAAGCCAGAAGGACAAGAAAACCTTGGCATTCAGCAAACATCAGATCAGGTTTGCACAATAGAAGAATGCCCAGAGAAATACATGACCAGAACTGATTCTACAACCAAGCTACTGGAATCACTGGTCCATTTTTGCTATGAACCAAGTAGAAAGAAGATAACCAAATGATTGGCAGATATAATTGAGTGTATGTGTGTGTATAGAATTTTATATATACATATATATATATGAGTTATTTGTGAGAATACATAAAAGTGGCTATTCAAAACATTAAAATGTAATATTTGGGTCAGGGTAAAGCACTTGTCATGCAAAATGTGAAGACCTAAGTTAGAACCCCCAAACTCACGTAAAGCCAGCCACTGTAGCACACATTTGTAATTCTAGTGCTCCTATGGCAAGATGGGAGGTGAAGACAGGAAATTCACCAGAGCTTGTGGACCAGATAGCCTGATTTGTGTAGCCAACAAGAACAAAGAGGGGTCTCGAATTTGGTTCCCAGCACCCATATCAGGTGGCTTATACCCACCTGTGACTACCTCCAAGGAATCCAACATCCTCTCTGGCCTCCATGGCCACCTGAGTGCATGTGCACATACGCATGTGGACACACAGACATATAAATAAAAGTAAATCTTTAAAATAGAGAGGCATAACCCTGTTTCAAATAAACTGAAAGGTGAGGACCTATACCCAAGGCTGACTTCTGACTTAGGTCATGCATGCACACACATCACACACACAAAGGATTTTTTTTTAACAGAGAAAATGACAAAAGTCAGAAACATCAGAGTGATTTTGGAAAAGACAGCAAGCAATTAACAAATGTTTACCCAATCTGGGCATGTGTAAAAGTGAGAGGTTTCAGCATGCACAAACATGGTGTTTAGGGCCCATAATTATAAGGGAAAATGCTTTTTAGGAGCATGAGCACATGTAGTCATAACTGTGGAAACCCACTGGCTCTATAACAAGCAGAAAGTCTTCTGACTAGCATATTGCCTGGGTTTGGCACACACACATACACACACACTCGTGTTTGGGAGGCAATAAAATAACTCTGAAATGACAGTCAATAGAATTGTTCATTATATAAATCAGAAGATGGTCAAAATCAATTAATTTAGTACCTTACAACTTAGGTAACTCCCTAATACACTGGGTTGAAATCTCAGTTGTGACATCTCAGAAAGCTGTGCTTTTGGAGAGTTGGGATATATTTAGTGCATCTAAAAACATCCACTTTACTAATAGAGCTCACTTTTTATTATGCTTTTAAATTTTGTGAGGGAACAGGGCATACATGCCGTGGAATGATAGTAGATGTCAGGGGACAACTTGCAGAAGCTGGCTGTCTCCATCCCTCAAGTAGATTCCTTGGGTGTGTCTCACCAGCTGCCTTACTCTGACCCCCTTAGGTTCATATATATACGATCACCACCAACAAATATATTCTTTCATTTATTTAACAAATGTTTATTGAGAGCTTCCTATGTGTGTGGCATTGTTCTAACTGCTACACCTCAGAGAAGCAAAGACCAAAACCAAACTCTGCCTTGCAAAGCTGGTCTTCCAACAGAGGGAGATAGACCACAATAGCTGCTCAAGGTGAGGACGACGCTGCGCTCTGCCTCACTGCAAACTAACCCCTTTAGTTAATATGGAAACAGAGAAGAAAAATGAGAAGCAGCTTCTTCCCTCCCAACTCTCCCACAGAAACCAAATCAAATCAGAAGCGTCACTCAAGACAGGCTTAGCAGCCACGCAGTTTGCAGGTACTCCTGAATTCTCAAACACCCAGCGCTTGCCTGAAAGGGTCTGAAGCAAATGCCTGTGGATTTTCACTCCACCTTCTCACCGAGGTTCCACTGGGCACCCTGGCTGAAGCCACCAATGTCTTCTCAGAAAAACTTTTCCTCTAAGACCTGCAGAAAGACCAAAGAGTAAGGAGGTTGAATGCCACCCAGGATGGCTTCCCTGGTCCTGCAGAAGCAGAGTTGAAAAGCTGCTTCTAACATTTCCAAAGAGTTAGAAGTGTGGATTACCCTGAACAAGACAGTAGGCAAAGTCGGAGTGAAAGAGGACTCACAGTTTTTATACCCAGGCTTAGCAAGGCAAATCCACACCTTTGCTGGTCATGTGACTTTAAGCAAGCCCAGCGATATTTCTAAATTTTGAGGCGAAAAAGACAGGATGATTTGGTCTCTGAAGTTTTTGGAACTCGTAGCTCTGGGATATGAGAGAGTGGGAAGAGAATGGTCTACCATGTTGAGCAGACAGATGGTGGAAAGGAGTCACCAATTCCCCCAAAAGTAGAATATAAGGAGAGAGAGAGAGAGAGAGAGAGGCTTCAAGCATTTGCTGACAGCTACTAAGGTCACCACAGCCCTGCTTTGTCTACTTAGCTCGAGTGTGGCCATGATTAATTCTAGAAGGTTCTGATTGGTACTACCGGGTCTCTCCCTATGCAAGAGGCCCTAGGGACAGTGCACCAAGGCTCCTCTCAGCTAAGCTCGCATAGCCCAGCCACCTAGCCAAACCCAGAATTCAGACCAGCAGCTGGCGAGCAAACGGAGTCACACCACATGAAATTTCAACCTTGGGGCCTATTTAAAGCAACTTATCTGAGGGAATTTGGCTCATTTGCTTGGCTTCAGCCTATCTGCAGAAATACAAAGCCGTGGTTTCACCTTCCTCCACAGCCTCACCCACCAGCTACAACCAAAGGCAGATTTCCAGCCCTATCAGACCAATTATTTCACAGACCATAATAAGTCCCAGGTCCAGTGTTCCTTTTATGTTGCCATGACGACCTCATTCCAGCAGCTCCTGATCTCAGTAACAGAACCTGCCTTTCTGCCCCTGTCTGCTGTCCTGTGATTATTGGCTGCAAGAGATTTTTGACTAATGGCCATAGGGCTTTCTCTCTCAGATATAGGCCATGGTTGTGGTCTTGCTATTTCGGGAGAGGGTAACTGATCCCTTTCTCGCATCTGTACAGTTACCTTGAAGGTAATTACAGGACGTGGTCACTTCTCCCATGGAGTCCTTTCTTCAAGGAGGATATAAATGATTTCTTCAGTCCACTCAAGTATGTTCTTCCACATTCAGATCATTTTTGTGGTCTTTCCTTACTTCCTCTGTGTTTTGCCTCTCTCTCATACTGGCGGAATATGAACCACAGCTAACTTTCCAGATGTGGTTTGAATATTTCTTTTCCAGTGAGGATAGATGAAGCAATTCCTCACTTTCAGCCCTATCTGTTCATTCTTATTTTTAACTTGTGCCAGCCAACTAGTTGCTTGGCTGCAGCTTTATATGGGACACTACGTATCTACATATCTCAACTGTCACTACATAGCAAGTAAAATCTGTGCAAGGGGAGATGACTCAGTCAGAAAAGTGCTTGACACATACCCATAAAGTCCTAAATTCAGAGTCCCAGCATCCGAATACAAAGCTGGACACCACAGCACATGCCCGTGATACTAGCACTACGAAGGTAGAGTCAGGAGGATCTTTGGGGATTGCTGGTCAATTAGTCTAGCCAAATTCATGAACTCTAGATACACGCACGTACACACACACACACCTAGTTACAGGTGTTCCTCTACTTAAAATGGGGTTATACCTATGCAAATTCATTTAAGAGGCAAATATTAAGGCTAAATTTTGTATTTTATATGCCAGGGCAATTGAACATCATAGCCCGGTAGAACAGGCCCCCAAGACCACAGTAGGTCTCACACCTTAGCACAACTGAAACCATGATGTAAGTACCATTCAGGTCTTAAAATCCAGCACATAGGCAGCAACACCTGCCAAAAAGAGAACAAAGACCTAAATCATCAAAGTCCATAGTTCTGAGAAAGAACTTTGTGCTAATCTTGCTTTTTTGGCTTCTGAATTCCACTTCTGACTAATTGTTCTTGCTAACTGAAGTGTGTAAACCCAGGATATAGTTTTTGTGTTTAAAAACTCAGCCCAAGAAAGGCTCGGGACTGCACTGTGGTCCCAAACACCCAGGTAGTCACCAGCTAATTTCAACTTTCTACTGGTTTAAATCTGTGTCCCAGCAGTCTTCTCTGGTGGACACCTTCCAATACTAGTCTACCTTACATAACCTGAGAGCACTTCTATTAACCGAAAGTTGGATAAAGTCATCTAATATGAAGCCTTTGTCCCTCTAGAGTATGTCCATTTCATGTCATCTATTGAATAAAAGGTAAAAGTGAGGGCACAGTAGCTATCAGGCCAGTGTGTGCGATGAGCTTTTGCAAGTGGCAGCCTGACTATATGGCGGACGACCTTGTACTGTCTCTAGAGAGTTTCTACTTTGTGGGACCTTGGCCACATGACTCTGAACTGTGGCTACAGAAGTTTGAGCATCCGTTTTAAACATCAGCAGGCAGTTGAGTTTAGACTCAGCTATGGTATGTAGTTGTATGACGTTATCCAGTGTCAAGGACTCCAGGTTTTTATATGCATCTTGATTTCTGCACTAATCATTGTCCTCACAGGGATACTTAGACTGAATGAAGCCAAAAGCCACGTGAGTTTCACTGAGGTTCAATGATCTGAAATTAAACAGTCATGGTTCTTTTAAAAGTTGAAGAGTGGGCTGGGGATGTAGCTAAGTAGAATCCCTGCCTAACATCATGAACCTTAACTCCAGTCAGCACCTCATAAATCAGGTCAGGTAGCACATACCAGGAATCCCAGCACTGAGGAGGTAGAGGCAGGAGGATAAGGAGTTCAAAGTCATCCCCAGCTATACAGTGAATTCAAGGCTACCCTGAGCTACAAAAACTCCTGTGGGTGAGTTGGCAGGGGTGGGGAGGTGAAAGGATGCTAAGCCTTCTTTTTTACCCCAATCCAAAAACTTTCCAAATTCAATGGACTCTCACTGTGACTCCTTTTTATTGTTCAGTCCCAACAACCTAACACAGTGCTGGCAGCAGCTTGTTAAGTTTCTGGTGACTAAACAAAGACTGAGCAAAAGGAGATTTGAGTTCATTGTTCTTATGGTTCCTCTTTCTGGCTTCAAGGCGCACACCAGTGTCAGAACAGCTGCACCCATGGCTTTGCATGAATCCTGATCTGAGTAACCAGAGATTCTTAAACAAAGATGCATGTTCTATGTTATGCCTATATTTGAGCGCCTGGCTCATCACTACGCTGAGTCTTCCCCAAAGCCCCTGTAGTCACTGTTGATAGAGGTTGGGAATATTAAGGATGCAGGTTTCCAAGAAATCCCCCCCCCACACCCAGAGAAAGCACATTCTCTGTGTAAGAAACAGCAGGACCACCTCTGAGCCACAGACACTGTGAATGACTTTTCTTCACTGTCACCAAAACATTAGAGGGAACCATTTAAATGAGGGATTATTTGGGACTCTTGGTTTCAGAAGGTTTAGGAAAGTGTAGCAGTTTACAATGTCACAGCCAGAAAGCATGTTACAGGGAGTGGTAGGCTGAACCTGGTAGAATCCCTAAAGACATACCACGATGACTTACGTGTTCCAACAAGAACTCACTCTCAACTTCTCATCACCTCCTAATGATGCTACCGTGTGATGAATCCATTGTGGGATTGATGCATTCAACAGGTCTTGGCCCTCAAGTACTTCATCCTGATCATATACAATCCTGCAAGTTCAACTTCCTAAATGCATGCCATACCCCTTCCCTTCTCCCATCTTCTTACCAACACCCAGTGTAAGCCCAGGTACAATCTCACTGTATTAGCCTTTCAAATGGCTTTTCCTTCCACCCTCATCTTTCCCCATGGCATTGTTTACATACAGACAGAATTTGGGGGAAACAAAAGATATAAAATGTGAGATTTCCTTGGGTTCATTTTTAAGGGTGCTTGCATGGGAAAGGACAGTTGAAAATGCCCATCACAAGTCCAGCACAGCCCCTTAAGTGAAGCATCTTCCACCTTGCTTTAACTTCCAAGAATCCTCTAAGGAGGTTCAACAGCAGTGACTTTCTTTTTCCTTCCTCTATTAAAGATGACCCCCAGATGCTTTTATCCTTAGCAATGCCGTTCTATTGTGGCACCATTTCATGCTCTGTTCACCTTCTGAGTCTTTTCACCTGACCTCTCACAGCTGAAGAAAGAAACACTATGGGTTTAAATCTATCTGCTATCAACAGCAGCCGGGTAATTCTTACCCTAGGCCTCAAACCCTCATTTCAGATGGGCTAATCTGAGCCTCTTTCGGAGGCAATGCTATTTCCTTCACTACCTGGCTTGGAGATGAGCCCCAGTTATATTTAGGCAGTGGAGGGGAAAAATAGGAATATTAACCTCTAACACTGCCGCAAATAATAGCCATAATAAAATCGGGATGAAAAATGCAGGGTGGTGATTATTCGGCTCTATCTCACCCCAGAGGAAGCAGTTTTGAGATAGGGTCTTAGAAATTTGTAAAAAAAAAAAAGGGGGGGGGGGGGTCCCTCCATTTGGGGTTTTATACGACAAGTGTAGGATTTTCTAGAGAAAGAGGGAATTGGGCAGAGCGTCAGACAATGTATCTTCAAGGGATGAAACCCCCAAGAGAGTCCCAACTCCTCTCCCTCAATTCCACGGAGACTAAAAAAAGGGAGTATGCAGGCTCTTTGAGCCACTTCCATCCTCTGATCTATCTGGCAGCCACCTAAGTGTGGAAAATATACTAGACTATATTTCAAATAACCTAAACCACTGGCAAAAAGAAAAAGAAATACTAGATTCTTGCTTTTGTGTCTGGCTCTTAAATTTCTGTAGCCCTGACTTATAAAACTGAATCTGTGAGACAAAAATAGACCTTTCGGAACTTCTCATACACACACACACACACAGCAGGGGCCCCAAAATCCCTTCTATTTTTCATGTTTCAAACATGTTGCGCTTCCTTCACAGGTCTGTGGGTCTGCGCAGCCTGCAGATTGCTGGCATCCTTTATTTATTGATCTGGTCGCTATTGCTGCAGTGTGTCCACTGTGGATGTGTGCGTGGTCCGAGGTTTCAATGGCAAAGGTTACAGCACTATGAAACATCACCTCTCCCTGTACACAACTTCTCCGTTTCCATAATTAATTCCCGACACCTACTACGGGTGCATCTTGATTCTACGGGCTTCTCTAACCACCGTGGTTTAAAGGGCTTTCTGCTTTGAGGTTTCCCCTTTCAGAAAATCAAATAATTTAGATCTTAAAAAAAAAAAATCCACACAAGTACCTTCTGGCTATCACTGACAGAGAGTAGCAATAATAGAAAATAATAATAGCAAAAATATGCAACAGCGTTAATGCCAGGGACCTGGGGATGCAATAGGCAGAAATGAAATTAGAGGGGGGCGGGGCATGATGTTGCCATGGCTCTGAGTACTGCTCTCACACTAAGGCCAGGGGGATTGGGATAAGGTAAAGTTAATTGCGTTTCCAGATGACAAACCTCTCACCTCTGAACTGAATGGCTCTTTATAAAAGCTATCAGTAATAAACTGTAAATCTCAGCCATGCTTGCAAATAAAGGTCATTCCTTTCACATTGCCACTTTCCTGGGCCTTATTACATTCCCGCTTCAACCCTTCTCACTTCCTAAGGTGTGCCAGCTGTCCAAAGAAGCAATCAGTGGGCCAGGCTGGCTTTATTACTCGTTTTCTTTCGGGAAGGTATGCATCATGGGATTTTCATTCTTGCACGCTGTGAGACCCGATGAAGCTCATCGCTCACACTGGAATGGAAGTGGGCACCAGAGGAAAGAGGATCCTTCTTCCTTCCTTCCACCCAGTCCTTCCTGCTATATACAGGACCAGGACCCCTGTTGCTAGCCACTCTCTGAACCTCAACAACAGTCTTCCTAAACAACTGAGTTCCATCCACTTAGCACAGTTGAGGATGTCTGTATTTGTTTCTACTTATAGACAGGACCACTGTGGATGATAATGAAGGCTGATACTTGGTAAGTAGCTAGAGCACGAGGCCCTTAGCACACTGTACTTTGTCTCTTAACACCTACGGTGGTTGGATGCCACATCATCACCAGTTCGCAGGCAAGAAAACTGAGACCTAAACGACTCAGTATATTGTGTTCCACAAGGGCAAGCGGCAGAATGGGGATATGCATTTGCCGAAGAAGCCCCAAAGCATCCTAAATGGAACCAAGTATGATGGGATGTTACAAAATGGCAAAGTCAGTTGAGGGGACTGGAGGGGTTTGGAGAGATTTCAGAGTTCACATCCAGGAAGTATGCAGATGCTAAAGCGGTGCCCTGCACAGGGTAAAAGGAACAGGCACTGGGCCCCTCCATGTGGTAATTCTGGGCAAACAACGCTGTGTTAAGCCAGGCACTTGGAAGGCCAATGAACATGGATCACAAGTGAGAAAACACAGGGGGAATTCTCTATTTAGCTCCATCCCCCATTTTTTGATTGGGTTATTTGGTTTCTTGGCATTTAATTTCTTGAGCTCTTTGTAGATTTTGGATATTAGCCCTCTGTCAGATGTGGGGTTGGTGAAGATTTTCTCCGTCTGTAGGCTGCCGTTTAGTTCAAATGACAGTGTCTTTTTCCTTACAGAAGCTTTTCAGTTTCATGAGGTCCCATTTATTGATTGTTGATCTCATCCTGAGCTGTTGGTGTTCTGTTCAGGAAGTTGTCGTCTGTGCCAATTAGTTCGAGGGTTTCTCCCACTTTTTCTTCTAATAGATTTAGTGTGACCGGCCTTATGTTAAGGTCTTTGATCCACTTGGACTTAAGTTTTGTACAAGGTGATAAGTATGGGTCTAATTTCATTCTTTTACAAGTGGACATCCAGTTGGACCAGCACCATTTGTTGAAGATGCTGTCCTTCTTCCATTGTGCCGTTTTGGCTTCTTTGTCAAAAATTAGGTGGCCATAAGTGTGTGGGTCTATTTCTGGATCTTCAATTCGATTCCATTGATCTACTGGTCTGTTTCTATACCAATATCATGCTGTTTTTACAACTATTGCTCTGTAGTACAGCTTGAAATCTGGGATGGTAATACCTACAGATTTTTTTTTTTATTGTACAGGATTGATTTAGGTATTCTGGGCTTTTTGTTGTTCCATATGAAATTGAGAATAGCTCTTTCCAAGTCTATAAAAAATTGTGTTGGTATTTTGATAGGAATTGCATTGAATCTATATATTGCTTTTGGTAGGATAGCCATTTTTATTATGTTGATCCTGCCTATCCATGAGCATGGGAGATCTTTCCATCTTCTAAAGGTCTCTTCCATTTCTTTCTTCAAGGGCTTGAAGTTCTTGTTGTACAGGTCCTTTACTTGCTTGGTTAGAGTTACCCCCAGGTATTTTATATTGTTTGTGGCTATTGTGAAGGGAGTTGTTTCCCTTATTTCTTTCTCAGCCCATTTGTTTGTTGTACAAAGAAGGGCTTCTGATTTTTTTGAATTAAGTTTGTATCCTGCCACCTTGCTGAAGGTGTTTGTCAGCTGTAAGAGTTCTCTGGTGGAATTTTTGGGGTCGCTTATGTATACCATCATATCATCTGCAAATAGGGATAATTTGACTTCTTCGTTTCCAATATTTATCCCCTTGATCTCCTTTAGTTGTCTTATTGCTCTAGCAAGAACTTCAGATACTATATTGAAGAGATATGGTAAAAGTGGACATCCTTGTCTTGTCCCTGAGCTTAGAGGGAATGCTTCAAGTTTCTCTCCATTTAATTTGATGTTGGCCACTGGCTTGCTGTATATTGCCTTTATTATTTCTAGGTACGGTCCTTGTATGCCCATTCTTTCCAGAATTCACAAAGGAGGAATCCCTAATGGCTGAGAGACACTTGAAGAAATGCTCAACATCCTTAATCATCAGAGAAATGCAACTCAAGACGACTCTGAGATTCCATCTCACACCTGTCAGAATGGCTAAGATCAAAAGCTCAAATGACAAAGGGGAACCCTCCTCCATTGCTGGTGGGAGTGCAGGCTTGTGCAACCACTATGGAGGTCAGTATGGCGATATCTTAGAAAACTTGGAATAGCTTTGCCTCAGGACCCAGCCATACCACTTCTGGGTATACACCCAAATGTCTCCTCATGGAATCATAAGGAAGTTTCCTCATCTATGTTCTTATCAGCCTTATTTGTAATAGCTAGAAACTGGAAACAACCCAGATGTCCCTCAACCGAAGAATGGGTTAAAAAACTGTGGTACATCTACACAATGGAATACTATTCAGCTATCAGGAACAATGAAATTATGCAATTTTCAGCCAAATGGATGGAACTAGAAAAGCTCATCCTGAGTGAGCTAACCCAGATGCAGAAGGACGCATATGGCATCTATTCACTTATAGTAGGATTTTAGCTATATAGTAGAAGGTATCGATACTACAACTAACACACCAAAGGGAACTTGGACATAGACTTTTAATTTTTATTTAATTTTTATATATTTTTTATATTTTTTATATTTTTTAGTCTTTTTTATCTATTTGTCTGCTTATTGGTTTGTTTGTTTAGTAGTTCTTTCTCCCGGGCAATGAGACACTTTTCACTGATGGTGTTAACTGAGATGAGGGACTGTTATATATGGACACCCCACCCCAGAGAAATGGGATTGAAGGGTTAGGAGGTAAAGAAAAAAAAATGAAATGTGATGTTTCAGCCTTTTACTACTAATTGTCATAAACTGTTTAGGATAATTAAGAAATGCAAACTAATGGTTATGCAAGCCGGTCATTGTGTTAGGTACTATGACAGCCTATTATAGTTATTTTCTAAGCTAATCAGAAATAAACCTGCTACGAGACAAGCAACATCTGCTTACCCTAATATAAGAAATAGATAGGGCCTCTTCAAAAACCTCAAGAGATCTGCAGAATATGGCATTCAAAGATGTTTTCATAACTTTAGATTTTTTTATATCAAGAGACATCAACTCCTGACAGCACCCCCTATTCTCCAAGTAGAAGATGAGCATCATAGAATCTCCAGTGGGAGATGACTGAATTAGTCGCAAGCCTATCTCTTGGTAGGAAAAGCCCCTTGCCCCAACTGTAGACAGAATGCTGTCCAAAAAGGACAAAACCTGGAAGTAGGTAAGTCGACAGCCTAGCTCTGCCAAGACAGGGTAGGTAAGTCCTTCATAACCCCTGCTCTACAATCAATGTCTGTCAGAGAAACAGGGCCAAACGACTAAAGATTGATGCTGTAATGTATGGAGAGAAAATGGGAACTGTCCAGGAAGCCACTGGTATGTCATTTCTTAGTTTGGGAAGCTGCAGACCCTGTACTTCCTATAAAATCAGATATATTTATCCCTCTCAGGTCTCTGAGGTGGTTGAAGAACAGATAGTTAGAGTCTCATAATTAAATTTTGAGTTGTTTAGGAGTCAAGAGAGTGTTATAGATCTAAGAAGATACTTTTAAAATTGTGTTGCAAGCTAGTATGAATGTTGAGTCAGATTTAGAACTTTAAACTCATGGAGATGGTTAGATAGTAGAATGTTAAAGTCAGGTACCAAATACATATGGACTGGACATTGGGAATGTACGCTAAGCCATATAACCCTCATAACTGTAGCCTAATTACCTCTGTTGTTTTGTATTGTATTTATTATTATAAGAGAAAGATCCATTTGTTGGACTGAAAGGGGGAGCTGTTGGGGGAAATAAGATATACCTTAAACTTAAAAAAAAAGGGAAGAGGATGGGGGGTTGAGGGTGGGAGGGTGGGACTGGAGGGGGGAGTAGGGAGGGAATTGCGATTGAGATGTAACTTGAAGAAATAAAAAATAAAGTAAAAAAAAACAGAAAAAATGAAAACAGAGGGGGATTATTACATAGCCAGGCTCTGTCTCAAAAACAAAAGGAGCCTGATGTGGCAAGTGCCTGGAATCCAGTATTTAGGAGGCTGAGGCTGGAATATTGTTACGAGTTTGAAGTCAGCTTGTGCTACATGGGTAAGAGGTTAGCTGCAGCTACATAACAAAATAGAGCCCATTCCCAAAATCAACCAGCACGAAAGAACCATTCTGTTTTTAGCTTGGCTATTCATCCATTCACCCGTTTGTGTATTTAATCATCAAGGGATAGGCGAGACAACTGCTGTATTAGATTCAGTGTCTTTTTAAATTACCTTTTCTTGTTTACCAAAGCTTTTTTAAGTATGATGTAAACACTTTGAAAACTATGTCATGCAGATGCAGGCTTGGACTCATCATAATCCATTATAGGAGCAGTAATGTGTACTCTTCAGCTTTGAGTTGGGGTCAACTGTTTTAAAATATGAGACTTAGGGGAATATCTTAGTGAAGGAGAACAGAGGCGGGTTCATTTACTGTCTAAATTGTGACAAGTGTTGCCAGCAAAGAAACTAAAAAATGTGCCGATATCTCAGGCAGCTTGCTCCTGCCTTCCAGAAACTTATAGTTTCAGCTGGTTCATGAAAACCAAACAATAAAATCATAGGGTATAATCTTGCCAATCAGTAAAAATACTAGAGGGGCTGGAGAGCTGCTCAGCAGTTAAGAGTACTGGCTGCTCTTAGAGAAAACTAGGGTGCCATTTCCAGCACCCACATGGCAGCTCACAACCATCTGAAACTCCAGTTCCCGGAGATCTAACATCCTCTTTTGACCTCTGAAAGCACCAGGCATATAGGTGGTAAATAGATACACATAGGCAAATATACATATAAAATAAAAACCAACAAGTCCTTTAAAATAATAATGGAAAACATGTCAACACAAAAAGAATGACTAATAGCTCATAGCTGAACTCAAGGGGACTCAAGATCCCTTCATGTGGGGACCCCATGGGAAGATGCAAGAGAGGATGCTTCTATGAGAGATTCACCATGAAATTTCTAAACACAAAGCTTACTAGTGAATAAAAAATAAATTTTAAAAAAGGAAATTCTATCAGCAATTCCTAGCATTAAAAGCTAGAACGGGGTGGACTCATCTGCTCTAAAACAAGCCAAGTATCTTCAGCCTTATTCTAGTATGAGGTCCAGCAGGAGTCCTCACCAGGTGGTTCGTGTCCTGAACACAAAGCTGGTACAGGCCATAGCATTCCTTAGCCTCCCAACATCTGCCCCATTACATCTAGAGCATTCTGATGACTCTTTTTTTTTATTGGCTAGGCTCCAATTTACACATTGAAAGACTGCCAGAAATCAGTGAGTCCAGTAAGGCTGGATGAGCATGAAGCATGGTCCAATCATAATGGCTGTCCAAAAGTTAGCAATTGGTGCACGTCATCTGTGAAAAAGATAACGACAGAGACAAGGAAGAGCAGGATGAGGTAGAGGAAGAAGTGGAAGAAGCAGATAAGGTGGGGGAGGGAATAGAGGAGGGGAGGGATGAAGACGAAGAAAGGTCTGTGGTAATAAAGAGTATGGGGTAGCAACGTTTCGCTCCAGAGTGTGACCAAAAAAGAATGAGGTTGCCTATCCTGGGCCCTTATACCCTGGAAAATGGTCATTCTTTCTTCTCATTTACTCTGTCAAAAGTGCCACATATAAGATGAAATGTAGATGCAAAGATCAGGAATAAATCACAGATGCAAAGGTATCCTTAGCACTGGAATAGAGCTAAACCAAATTCCTGTTGTATCTTGACATTCTAGCCAGCATAACATCATAGTGCGACATGTTACTCTGATGTTAGCAGTGATGATGCCATAATTAAATCCATTCCACTGCCGATTACAAAAAGCCTGGGCCATATAATGATGCATAGCCTAATACTCAATAACTACAACAATTACATTACTGGATTATATTATTTACTATCCCATACTTTTTATTGTGGTGTTAGGGTGTACTTCTACTCATGAAAACAAGTTTACTGTAGAATAATATGTTGTGCTACACTAGTCCCAGCATCAGATGTCTTGTATTTACTGTACCTCTTGATTGCATTAAGAGGCCAGGTTGATTGACCTGTACCATCAAGTATGTGCAGGTACACTGTATGGTCTTCATGCGGTGACAAAATATCTCATGACATTTTCCTCATAAATGTCACAAGACTGTAGCTCCTAAGCTACAGTCTAAGGGCCAAAAGTACTTGTCAATAGTAAAACTAAAACCAGAGTTAAACCCTTATTTGCTTAAAAAATGAAGATCAGGTCTTGTGAAATGATGACCTCCAAGTTCTGACTGAAGTAGTTCATGCCATCACAGACAACTACAGGTCAGGCAGACTTTTCCAACTGAACTCCAATAGAGACTAATCTTTGAAAGTTTCTCCCAAATGGCAAATAACATTGTATTTTTAAAGTGGATGGGACTGTGGCGTTACCTAAACCTGCAAAGTACTTGCCACATTAGCACGAGGACCAGAATCCACGTAAAAGAAGCCAGGCATAGTGGCACTTGCTTGTAGTTCCGGCCCTGTGGAGACAGAGAGCCAATGATCCAGGGTATGCGCAATCCAGCCAGCCTGCTGAATCAGCAAGCTCCAAGCCAGTGAGAAAATGATATGAAAAATAAAGTGGATGGCACTTTAGGAACAACACAGAGTCCACCTATGTGCACAGTCACAAGCACCCACACCTGCAGTCATTCACTCTCACACACATGCACAGCAAGTGGATATATGTGTGACTGCCCATCACACATGTGGCATGTTGCTCACAATCAGGGATTGCTTCTGCAGACAACTATTTACTATTTACCGGGAAGCCCCTAGGAACCCATGAAAGGTAGTACCAGTTACTCCATGACAGAAATAATAATGAAGGCTCACCCATAAACACTGCAACTTTTGTTGGTTCCACATTAAGGGTATTAGTAGTGGTTATGAAGAACAAAAGAGAAGGACATCATCTTCTTGGAAAGATGAGACTAGTAAAAATTTGGGAACTTTCCAGAAGGCAAGTTTTTAAAGCCTCATAGTGTATTTAATTTTCCCTGCCTCAGTTCCCAAGCAAGAGAGTACTTTTCTGCATAAGTCCAGGATCATTGGGGGTGGGGTTTCTCTTTTCTTTAAAATATTTTACTTTTCTTATGCAAATTATATGTATGTATACCTGAAGACGGGTACCTGTGGAGGCCAGAAGAGGGCATCATATCCCCCTGGAGCTGGGGTTACAGTCAGTTGCGAGCTGCCCAAAGGTACTGGGAAATGAACTCAGGTCTCACAGAAGGGTAGGGAGTCCTCTTAGCTGAGCCATCTCTCCAGCCCCTCCCCCTTTTTCTTTCTTTTCTTCTTATCTTTTTTTTTTTTTTTTTTTAAAGAGAGACAGTTGAATCTCTTTTGGTTTGGACTTGAGGACAAGATCTTACTATATAATCCAGAATGGCCTCAAACCATGCAGTCAGGCTGACCTATACGAGTAATCCTCCTGACTCAGTCTCCTATGTCACCATATCCATGAATCAAACGAACTTTAACAATTTTAGAACTCTAACCAAACATCTTCATGGGGACATAGCCCTTTTGACTGACTGATGGTCTTTAGGGGGGTCTAAAAATGTACATTCCTAACACACTCCCAGGTAGTGCCGCTGTGGCCTTGCAGTCACATTTTTGTTTCAGTAGCTGCACGTGCCTGCCGATAAAGTTTCATTTGAACAAGTCACACTCATTATTTACATGTTTTTTGTGGCTGTGTCACTCATAGTGGCAGAGTTCAGTTGCAACACACACTGTGTGGCCTAGGAAGATGAAAATACTTAGTATTTGGCCCTTCACAGAAAAAGCAGTTAGTGTCTGGTAGAGATTAAAACCAGACTCATGGAAACTTGGATCTAGAGGAACTTTTCTGACCTGATTCCCCGTTTTCTAAGTTAAGACCCGTGACCTTGCTTTGAGAAAATACCAGACTCGAGTCTGGTCAATGTCTCCATTGGCCAGTACTGAGTTCTGATCGCTAGAGGAAGAATCTCTCTGGCAATTCTCACACCAAGGATTTCTTACATCCAGTCCTGCCTCAAGCTGACAGACCTGAATCTTGGCACATGAGCAGAGTCCAGCCTCAGCCATGATGTCATTGGGATGGGGTTGGAGGTGGGAGGAGAGAATGAAGGGAACACCTAGATAAGGAAAGCCAACGTGGGTACAGCCTGCATCCAAAGACTAACTAGAGTGGGATTAGGAAGACCCAACTTCCTTCTCCCAGATGGCAATTACTCTAAAGGAACAACTCAACTCCAGAGTTCCCATCAGATCAGCTGAAACCATTGCTGCAGGCTCATTTCCATTCAGCAGCCTCCCCTGCTCAATCCCACTACCCTCACCTTCTTGGTGGTCCTGACACCAAGCATACGTCTCCCAAATCTTCTGCAGGGCATACTCCTTCCAAAACAACATAGCCTAAGACACTCATTTCTGAGTGTCTGTCTTAGGGTGGACAACAGCTGTTTCTTCTCACTGGAGAACACTAAGTGGGAAACACATCTGTAGCCTACAACGTTCATGGGTATCTGAAGGAACTGATGAGTTACTCAATCAGACTCTCACACTCTCAGTTGTCAGTCAACTGAAAGTCAAGGAAGAATATTTATTGCAGATGACAGTCATATGATACTTACATGAACCATGGTTGTATGGACTTTATATGTACTATCTCATATAATCTTTCCCACAAGATAATAAGATGGTTACTATTTCAATCCTGTTTCCTGATGAAGAAGCTGCATAAAGTCAGGCGACCTGTTCAGGACTAAACAGCTAGTAAGAAGTAGGGTAATAAGCAGGTCTGTTCTACATGCTAAGTCTTACCTTGTTGTGGATGATACCTGGTAAACTAGCAGGATCTCTACCAAGCTAATGCTGTTGATATGGTAGTTTTAGGAAGGAAGTGAGAAAAGGAGGAAGATACGAATGCTGGGAAAGGACATCGATTAGCTGGGAAGATCAGCAGGAACAAAGCCACATGGAAAACATGGTGATGGGTAACTGGAGACATAAGTCAGTCAGAAAAGTGTTTTCTGCTCAAGCTTGAGGTCCTGAGGACCTGAGTTCATCCCTCACCACCCACATAAAGTCAGGAGTGGTTGGATGCTCTTGGAAGCCCAGCCCCAGGGAGCTGAAGACAAATAGATCCCTGACATTTTCTGGACAGTCAATCTATGCTAATCAATGAGACCTAGAGTTTCAGTGAGAGACACTGTCCCCAAAACAAAGGCGAGCATCTTCTGAGGAACAACACCCAACTAGGATAATAAGCCACCAAATGCACCCATATGCAAACACACACACACACACACACACACACACACACACACACACACACACTTACTCACTCCAAGAAGAAGTGGAAGAACATCCCAAGAATATAGAAAGAGACAAATTGGCCAGCATTTGGGCTCTAATCATACAGAACTGTGAGCCTGAAACAAAGTATTGAACCCCTCTTCTGTTCCTTCACCTAAAGGGGGAAATAAAAGAAGCAACACTGTAGGACTGAAAGAACTAGATTAGACTACACATCACAAGTGCTTCCAAGTCAGCGCCTGGCATCTAAAGCAAAGCTATACTTGATAGCCAGGGCTCTTCCTCAACCGTGACCAAGTAGAAAAAGAGAAACAGATCCTCTCTGCTAGAAATGTTTTTAAAACTTAATTTAATAATACACGCACATCATCTTTACAAGTCAAAGTCCTCCAGGGAATCACAGCCCCCTGACTCACACTCCTGCTTCTTGTTTCCAGAGGCACCCACTTTCAACTTCTGTACTTGCTGCTTTTTGTGTTTTGTCTCTGTGTTCCTTTTTGTGATATTGTTATCTTGCTATGCATGATGTTTTGTAGGGGCTGGGGGGAGGTGGTCAACACTAGGTGCATTCAGTCGCTCTCCATCTTACCAAAGCTAAAGCTCATTCAGCCAGGCTGCCTGGCCAGCAACTCCGGGGACGTGTCCATGTCCTCGGTGCGTGGGTTATAAACACGCTTCCATGTCCAGCTTTTACATGGGTAGGTGCTGGTGGTCAAATGTAGACCCTCATGCTTGCATGGCAAGCTCTTCACCCACTGAGTCGGCTCCCCAGCCCATGTCTCCATGTTTCTGACTAGTCCACTTTACCAATGGCTTTGTCTTCTTTTACGACACTGCTCCACCCCAGATCTGCATCTCTGGCACTTATAGATGGTCTTCTCTTTGCTCTTTATCTTTTTATTTCACACTGTGGGATATGAGCTTACAAATCTTTTGCAGGTTTAAAGAACATCACACCCACATGTGCACACCTTTCTACTATATACTGCACCTACATAACAAATTTTTGTTAAATTAGTACTTGCTGTCCATAATGTGTTATCCACACACAAGCCACACTGTTTACCACAATTGCGGTTCTTATCTTCACAACTTTTTGTTTTTTCTGGGAGTTATTGCTAACTTGCTTTTTTCTCCTGATTTTCTACTTATTGCTAAACTATCCCAGTTCTCTGCCGTGGTCATGAATTGCCTAGGAATATGTTTAGACACATTACATAATTTACACAATATATTCCAATAGTTTGTTTCCTCAAACACATATGGAGTCAGACTTGCTTTTACAAATTACTCTGGATTTCTATTTTAAACCCTTTGCCTGACAAATACCCTGAAGATCTCCTTAACCATCCTGAGAATACGTTCGCATCTTCATTTTGGGTTTCGAATCAGACTTCCTATGTTTTTATGATTTCTTTTTTTTTACTTTAAATTCTCCATTGTTACAGTAAAGAGACAGAATAGATGAATTCTAAACCAATACGTAGGCAGTAGTTTGGGCTTTGACTTCCATACTGGAAATATTTTTTTTACTCAATATTTTTAATATCATCTCATTTCCAGAGCTCTGTTGAGAATAGCAATGATGTTCCTATTGACATTGCTTTCCTCTCAAATGTTTGATCCCTGTTTGAATGAAATGTCAGTCTTATTCATGGGTACATGGAGATTACTCCTCATCTTGAAAACAGTTCTAAACAGTATCCTATTTCTTGTTTCATGTGCACTGCATCTTCTTTGTCTGTATTCCTTAACTTTGTGTTAGGTTTCTTTCTGCTTTTTTTTTTTCCATTTCTGTTTCCCCTAAATTCATCTCTCCTCCCCTTCCATCTGTCTCTATCATAATGGTGAATGGTTCCTGTTATGTCTGGAGAAACTCTGTTAACTCATATTTTATTGGAATCTTTATATGGTGCTGGTGGTCTCTGTTTTTAGAAAGGGACCCAGTACTTGATACCACAGCTAATGTATGCAGAGATCTTTTCTCTTGGGATGGGAAGTTTTGAGATAAACCAAAGCAGTAGCAGATGGAGCTAGGTGGCCTCATCATCCCATCTGTAGACAGTATTGACTCACAGGGTAGGGAACAGCATCCTTCACTCAGTTGTTTTGATACCCCTGTTCAGCTTCCCAAGAGCTTCAAGTATCTGATGAATTTGGGGAAAGAGGCCTTCTTAGAGTAGCAGTTCTCAACCTATGACTCATGAGCCCTTTGGGGGTCACATATCAGATATCCTGCATATCAGATTATCTCCAATTATGATTTATAACAGTAATGAAATTACAGTTATGAAGTTAGTAATAAAATAATTCTATGGTTGGGTGTCACGGCAACATGAGGAACTCCATTGAAGGGTCTCAGCATTAGGAAGCTTGAGAACCACTGTCTTAGAAGAACCAGGTGGCAGAGCCTAAATGATCAATTGCCTTTCCTGAAAGTTCCAACCAGTTGTCAATGTTAACAACCCTCCCGTCCCCTGTAACTATACCCAAGGATCCAGTCTCTGCCCCTAATAACCAAATTCTCCCTGTTTCAGTCCTTTGAATTACTTCACTTCTTGGCATTCTATTTTCAAGTGGGTACTTCCATCTTCCTGACACACACTAAATGAGTTCCCATCAATTCCATCGCTGTCTGGCCTCCAAAACTCTGTGGCCATCACATCCTCTCCTATGGCTTTTATTATTTGGGATTTTATGCTTTCTTTTCAACCTTAACTGTCATGTCAGTAAATCTGAGAGCGGGCAGAGACAAGGCCATGTGTTCAGGGTGCTGTGTTTCTCCGGCATGTCTTCTCAGAGACGCTTTCTGGTGAACCAGTTTCATCCTGTCCTTGGGAGCATTTTCTCTCTGGAATGCTAACAAATGATCACCACTGATTTATCCAGTGCAATATCAAAGGGAAAAACAAGTGAGCAGTGTAAACCCGTCAACAAAGCCCAGGCCGTGCCGCAATGAAGACGTACTCAGAAGTCTGGATGGATGGTGGGTGCAAACACAGACCAGCCTCAGCAAGTGGCTTCAAGTGCCCCATTTTGGATGACTGATGAAAATTGATGGCAACAATACCAGCAGTGTTCTGATGCTCAGGATGGCCCAGGGACTGGCATGCTCTGTGGCTCTTGGTTTCAGCCTTTCTAGCATCATCACACCAACGCTACCAATTTAGCAAGCCCTGGCCTCATTAGGTATTCAGGCAGCATTTGTTTAGCCCTGGCAATGAAGGGGAATAAGTTTCACGTAGCTTCATCTTAATGAAAGTTTATTATGTTGTAAATCTGATGTAATTTCTAGGGCTTGCCGCTTTTTCATGATGGATGCCTTATCTGGCCCAAGAATCATAAGAAGTGACTTCATAATATACTCACCACAAAACCCAACATTGGATAGACCTACTCTATAAATTTTCTGCTTAAACACTAACACTATTTCCTTAAAAAGTGCGTGTGTGTGTGTGTCTGTGTGTGTGCATACATATACTCTATATAGTTTATATACCAGCCATATACCCCCAGGATACAAATTGCACAATTTAAGTGTTCTAACTGGGAAAGAGTTTCATGGATGAATTGTTTGAAGAAATGTAGGCTAGTCTAAAAGAAACCTAGAAGACAATTTGAGGCACACGGAGGCAAGTAATAACTCAGGAATATCTACCACGCTTGGTCTGAAAATGTCAGACAAAGGCACGGTCACTGGAACCTGCCACCAGTAGGGGAAGGTTACAAACAGGACCTAGGGTCTTCTAAAGATATGTGACCCCGTGTGACTCCCACGGGGACCAAAGCCTCATTTTCCTCCTGTCCACCATGCTTCCACTGAGCCCTCCTATTGGGCCAGCCAGAGTGGACAGTCAAAAGGGAAGGAGGTGGTGTGACTTCATCAAGTTCTCCCTTGGGATTGCTGAGAGAACAGTGAATAGCAGGACATACTCAGTATATGCAGGGACATGGTGATCACAGACCTTTAAACTAAACACAGTAGAGACAGAGGCACAGGTGAATGCTTATGCTGCAAAGGGACTTTCCAAGTCTTCTGTCTTCATAATATTTCACTACTTTCATTTGTTTTATGTTTATTTTTGTCCATTATTTTGTCTCTCAAGAGAAGAATCTTTGCATGCAATCTTAGTCAGGATTTAACTCAGTTTATAAAAATCACTCCAGTAGCCAATCAC
>CAJQZJ010032054.1:173688-208017 GCA_907164525.1 Lophiomys imhausi | reverse complement strand
CAATGCTTCTAATATGATCTTACGTATCTTTCCAGACAGGGTACACACGAAAGTATTAAATTACCACACGCATTGTCTTAGTTTGCTTTCTATTGCTGTGGTAAACACCATAACCAAGCAACTGAGAGGACAAAAGGGTTTATCTCATCCTACAGTTCCAGATCCATCACTGAGGATGTCAGGGCTGGGACTCAAGCAGGGAAGAAATTTGGAGGCAGGAACAGAACAGACGCTATGGAGGAACGCTGTTTACTGGCTGGCTCAACCTGCTTTCTTATGCAACTCACAGTTAGCTGCCCAGGGGTGGCACCACCCACAGTGGTCTGGGGCCAACACATATCAATTATTAGTCAAACTTGCTTATAGGCAATCTGGGTGGAGGCATTTTCTCAATTGCAGTTCCGTCTTCTCAGATAACTCTAGCTTATATCCAGGTGACAAAACACCCGACCAGGACATGACTCTTTCAGAAGGTGATTTGCCTTGGACCTAAGCCAAAGGACAGCAAACTAGAGCCATGAGCCAAGTTGACCGCCCGTTTTCATAAATAAAGTTTTATTGTAACACAGTCATGAGTCATGTGTTCACTTATGTCTGGCTGATAACTATGTTCACTCTACAAAGCTGAAATGGGACCGTGACAGTATGGGCCACAAGCACTGAAAATATTTACTCTCAGGCCCTGTGCATTAGAAGTTTGTTCACTCCTGATCCAAACTTCAGAGAGAGTAAAGAGGAGAATCACAAGGAACTGGTGACAGAAGGAAGACGGGGAGGAGAAGCAAAGAAAGAGAAAGAAAATGAGAGAAGAAAAGAAGGAAGAAGGGGAAAGGAGAAAGAAAAGGGAGGGGAGGGAGAGAGAGAGAAGAGTAAACGGGGTTACCAAGAGCAACAGGAGGGGAAATCTGCTGCTGAGTCTGGAGCAATGGCTACTGGACTTAACAGGAAAGAGAGCTCTGCAGGTTGGAAGGAGGAGGTGCCATGTGGGTTTAGGGTGGGCACTGGCAGACCTGAATGGATTTGGAGTAGAAAACACAAAATGAATAGAGACAGGGCACATAACATTGGACATCAAGAGCTGGACAACTGGACTTCATTCTGCAGCCAGTCAACCATAGTTGAGGCTTTTTGAGAAAACCAATGACAGAAGCAGAGTGAAGGCTGAAGGAGAGCCGAACTGGTGGCAGTTTTGCAGCTACTTTTAATTCTGGGCAGGAGATGCTGAAGGCCTTGGTGGCCCAGAAGCTGCAGGACTTGATGTATAGATGATAGCAAATGAGGCGATAGAAAGACTGACACCAGGCCTTGTGATCCCTGCTTGGGGATGAGGATGGAGGAGGCTCTTCAGCCAGGAGTCTGAGCCCAGGTCACGGCATGGCTGCACATGAAGCTCACATATGTTCAGTGATAGGGAAAGGCAACCACCAAGGTCTCACGCTCTAAATACAATCCACTCCAATTCCAGGAGGACCAGTGATTTCACTGACAGCTTCCAATTGAAGTAATACATTGAACTCATGCACCAAGTATTCCAGGAAGTGGGTGAGGCATCCACTAGCTACATCCACTACACTCACAGTGTCCTGTCCTCACAGCCCATCCCCTGTCAGCATCAGTCCTGCAAACCTCCTCAGACCCTTTCTGAAAGACTTCAAGTAAATAGGTGGCTATTATCATCTTTCAAGCTTCTCAGTCTCATACCTTTTCATGTTATAGATACCTGCATATGGCCAGTCTTTAAAAAAAAATCACAGTTCTGACAGGTAAATTTTGAAGTTCAAATCAATTTATCATTTTCTCGTCTTGTCTGCAAAGGTATTCAGATATCTCAGGAGCATCCACTTGGCTCCCTTGCAAACAGGCCTAGACCCCAAGACTCTCGTATTATATATTATATGGCCTGTTCCTCCCAACAAGAGGCATGTCCCAATCGCACAGCGCTGAACACATGGCTCTGCAAACCTTTTGGCCAGACACTCATTAGTTCCACATTAGAGGACACACTTGGAGTAAAACGCCAAGTTCACCTCACTCCTACTTGATGTACTTGAAGGGCCTTGTGAATTTATAGCAGGATAATGCAGAGCCCAGCACCTATTTATGAGTTGATCATTTGTACCAAATCCTCCTCAAAGTGCCAAAGGTTACCATTCAACCCGGGCCTGCACTAATGCCACAGGGAGGCCAACAAAGCCAAATGTATGAAAGTTAAAAGCATTAATAAAAGTGTGACTTATAAATTACTTCATCTTTGTCACCCTTTCTGAAATGGGGTGAGAGGGGCCAGGGTAAATTTATTTTTTAAGTGCTTTCTGAGACCCAAATGGGTCAGGCTTCAGATCCTGTAGTCTATAAATCATTCTTTACAGATCTAGGGGATGCGGCTGCATCGTAACATTAACAAATATTGATTTATTTTTATCATTTGCAACTGTTTGTGGTATAGCAGAGATCTTACTGCAGGCACTAGCATACAAGCACAAGTATGTATGTATGTATGTATGTACACAAAGCAAGGGGTTATTAAGTGGCACCAAAACTGACACTCCGTGCAGCCAGAGACCAACCAGAAAGTAGTTTTTGGATTTGAGCTTCTATGGGAGTTCATGGCTGGGTGATTTTCATCAGGTGAGCTGGCATTAACTCAGTGCCCTCCTGCCCTGCACCACAGTCAGTAGGGTCCATGCCATGTAAGTTTATGCACAAATGACTTAGTCAAGAAATTCTCTTGCTGACACCCTGACACTAAGTTAATCGAGATGACTTAGAAGCTGAGCCTTGGGAATTGTTGCAGCATGAGAGTGTAGGTGCACCCTGGGCAAATCTGCTGATATTTCCAGCAAAGCGTTAAATGAACAGGTGCCCACATCTGAGCAGCAGTTCCAGAAAGCTTTGTTTTCGGTCCCCACTGGAGCAATGAAGACAGTTCCCACTCAAGTGCCTCAAAGGAAAGGGATAAAGAGAGGGACACTGTTGCAAACTGCTTGTGACTCCACTGCCCTTCTTGAATTGCACTCTGGATTTGTTTTCCCTCTCTAACTGCTCACAATTTGGGTCTTTATCTAAGAGACAGAGAAGAGCTGGAAACTGGCTGTTCAGCGAAGTTCAGGAGATGCCAAGATTTCATTGAGATAAACAACGACAAACAACACAATGACTAAGGAAACCTGGCTTGAGCTCTGACAGTGATTAACACATTCAAGCCACATGGGGTAAACTCAATGAAATAATCATGAACTACAAGTCTTGATTGCAAGGAAGCTGCTCTCCATGCTCCAGCAAGTCACCCACATAACTGGGTGCTCCCTACGGCTGCCAACAAGACAAATGGCATGCCAGGAAACTGTCATGTCATGCTGTGGATTGCCGATAGCAGAGTGGTGGCTGGGGGTCCCTTTCCACAGCATAACCTGGGGAAACAGTCCCCCAGTAACAACAGGAGGTGTGTCAGGGAGCAGATTTCTCGGCCTCAGTACCACGAACACTTTGAGTTGGGTATTTCTTCTAGCAGGTGTGGAGGGGAGATTTGTAGGCTATGTAGTGGCATCCCCCACTTCTATGTTAACTTAAACACCACCACCTTCAGTTCCGACAACCAAAACTGACTACAGTCATAGCCACGTGTCCCTGGAGGTAAAAGTCTCCCTTTGAGAATCTATGACACCTCTCTCTCTCTCTCTCTCTCTCTCTCTCTCTCTCTCTCTCGCTCTCGCTCTCTCGCTCTCTCGCTCTCTCGCTCTCTCGCTCTCTCTCTCATGCATGTGTGCGAGCATTCGTGTGTGCATGTGTGGTCTATATGTGTGCAGGTACACGTACTTACACATGGGCTTGGGAAGTCCAGAAGAAGACATAGAGATCTTTCCCTATCACTCTCTTCTTTATTTCTCTGAGACATGGTCTGTCACTGAGCCTGAAGCTCATTTTGTTTTCCAGCTAGGCTGGCTAGCCATCAAGCCCCAACCATCTTCCTGTCTCTAACCCCCACCCCTAATCACTCCATTTATAGGCACAGGCAGCCAGGCCAAGTTGTTGGGTTTTTGGTTTGGTCTCGTTTGGTTTGGTTTGGTTGGTTGGTTGGTTGGTTGGTTTTTGTTCTGGTGGGTCTGGGGATTCTAATGCAGGTCCTCATGTTTGCACAGCCATCCCCTGCCCTGGGCCTCCCCAGAACACTAAGATTTTTTTTTTTTCCTCAAGGGCTTCATTCTATCAGAAAATCTTTCTGGACAACAGACTTTAAGACTTAGGTTCTCCCACAGACCCAAAGAAACAGGAACCTGGCCTAGCATAATTATTCTATGAGAAATTCCACCCAGCAGCAGAACAAAGCAGATGCTGAGACACACAGTCAAACATTAGGTGGAGCGCTAGGGGTCCTTTCTAACAGAGGGAGGGGGAATAGAGAGACCCAGAGGGGTCAAGAACAGCACATGAAGATCAACAGAACCAACCAATCTAGGACCCTAGAGGCTTACAGAGATGAAACACTAACCGAAAGAAGAAAAAAAAGCTTAGACTAGACCTAGACCCCTCCATATACAAATATAGATGATAGGCAACTTGGTCTTCATACAGATCCCTTAGCGAGTGGGGGAGGCAGTCTCAGTCATGGGCTTTGTTACCTGTTAGTGGGACACTTTACCCTAATGGAGCAGCCATCTCAGTCCCCAGAGTAAGAGGAAGCTCTTAGCCCTCATGTGACTGATGAACTGAGGAGGGCTGATATGTGGGGACCCCCACACTGGAGGAGAAGCATAGATGGAGTAGAGAGTGGGGGGATGGAACTAGGAGGGAAGTAGGGAGGGTGCTGTAGTCGAGATGTAATAATGTTAAAAAAAAAAAGACTTGGGTTCTCCATGTATAACCTTAAATTAATGTGTGCTCTGTAACAAGATGGCTTTTATTGCTTTTGTTTTATTATTCCTTCTATTTATTTTACTCTACTTAATTCCTCTTCCTCCCTTCCAGCCCTCGTTTCTTCCATCTCCCCAATATTAGGTGGAAAAGAAAGAAGGTTAAAGGGGAAAAGGACGGAGTTCTCTTTGAGCCACTTCCTGCTGATTAGGGTCAGCAGGTTCTTTGGGCACAATGCCAATCTCAGTAGTCACAATATCCAGAAGTCCAGCAAACTAGGAAACGCCAGCAGGCAGAACCATCACCAATTTGGGGGAGCATGAGCAGCAGGGAGAGCAGAAACCTCTTTCTTCTTTGTAGGGCTCCCTCTCTCCTGAGGACTCTGGCTCTTCATCCCTCTCTCAAGCCCTCTGAGTTAAACTTCTCAACTGTCTAAGCCACACCCCTGCTAGCTTGAAAGGCACAACTAATAGTTTACACCTGTGGTCTTATCTGAAGCAGCCTCACACCTGTGATTAAACAAAAACATTCTCATCACTGTTTGTTTGCTTGCCTGTTTGTTTTAAATAAACGAAACTGTTGCCACAGTGCTCTAACCCTGGAGCTCAGGAGACTGAATACGCAGGTTGCACCTCCAATTCTAACTTTATAAATGGAAACAATGAGAAGAGGCTTCCAAGAACAGGCAGTGGTGTTGGTTTTTCCTTTTCCTTGAACCCTTGTGCCCTGTGACTGCTCTGACCAGCAAAGCAGAGCAGGAGAGAAACAGCACTGGAACGGGGAGGGACTCTTTTCCAGCATCACCATTTCTGGGAGTACTCACAAGAGAGTCCCTCAGAGTTCAGCTGCCACATTCTCTATGTACATGGCAGGAAGTGGAAAGGACATGATTTCAAGTCCTCAGCCAATCCAGCCAAAGCCACAGATTGCTTCAGCGCCAGCCAGCGTCTAGTTATATCCACTGAGGTTCCAAGCAAGAACATCCCATCCCTACTTAGACTGCCGACCCCTGAATCATTAGGCATAGTTTGGAAACTCATAGAATTAAGCCACCAAGCTTGAGGGTATTTTGTTAAACTGTGGTAAACTAACTAGACCGTGAATTCCACTGATATTTCTGAGATGCTAAAGAGAGCTGTGTTACACTACTGAAGGCACCGGCATGACCAGAAATCATCTTGGTCAAAGGACAACCAGATCTCACACCCTAGTTACTGGAGGACTCTATACTTCCCATTTATTAACTCACTTCATCCTTGTGTTCAACTGAGGGGCCAACCTCCTTGGCAAGTGATAATCAGTTGAATGATCTCACCAGGCCAGAGACACAGTAAGTAGAGAAACTTGCTCAAATGCAAACAGCCTGTGTGCAAAACCATAATTACACCAGTTAACTCTGGGAAGTTTTGCTACTGAGATGGAAGGGAAGAAGCAGAACTAGTTCCACTAAATGAAACACAGAATCCCTCCAGAGACTCCCACCCTGGGGCCACTGATCCCAGAGCCATGAGCTCAGCACTCTCCTTCCCTATGGCTGACAAAGAGGCCACTCCTGCTTCCAGAAATACGGCCAGCAGCATACTTCACTGCCTTTGGTGCCAATTCTAAAGGGGCAAGGGAACAAAAAACTCTACAAGAATGGTTTTCAACCTTCCTAATGCTGTGACCCTTTAATACAGTTCTTCATATCATGGTGACCCCCAATCATAAAATTATTTTTGTGGCTACTTTGTAATTGTTATTCTGCTACTGTTATGAATCATAATGTACATATCTGATATGCAGGCTATCTGATATGCAACCCCAGTAAAAGGGTCTTTTACCGCCACCACCATCACCCACAAAGCAGTCACAATCCACTGCTCTACAAACTCTGGAGGGAAATTTACCTTTAGCCCTTCCAAGGCCTCCTGTAACTCAGCTGTTTAACACCCAACTAAGAGACCTCAGGCAAATCACAAACTCTCTTGATCCACCAAACCCTTTGCCGTAACATGGGCGTCCTTTCTAGTCATCCCAACTACCATGATAATCAATTATCTCAATGTATTCCTGGTGGTTTCACGTATGGGAACTTAACTGAACCTCACATAGGCCCTGTGGCAGCCCTGAATGGTCAGAGGCTTGAGAAAACTGAGCTGTAAAACTTCTATTTAGCCTCTGTGAAAATAACTATGTGCAGTTTTAGAGCCAGGGTGGGCATGAGCACCCATCCCTCCAACTGCACATGACAAAAAAAGAAAAGAAAGTGTGATGGCTGATCATAGTTGTATCTTAACTGCATTGGAATCAGCTAAAACTCAAGAAGCTAGGCACGCTCATGAGGCATTTTCTTGACTGGACCATTTAAGGTGGAAACACCCACCCTAAATCTCGGTCACACCTTTTTGTGGCAGCTCACATGAAAGGTCAAGGAAGAAAGAAAGTCTTGGATTTTTCTGCCCACTTGCCCTCACTCTGCTGCTGCTGAGGCATTCCTTCACTATTATTAGAACCTACTCCTTCAGGATTCCAGTGTAGACTGAAGACCAGCTGATATGTCCAACTTCTTGGACTGAACAACCACACACACACACACATTCCATCAGTCTGTCCTCTAGAGAATTCTGACTAATGCATAACATAGAAGGCAGTTGTAAGAGTGCTAACCTCGATGGGAAATCAAAGATACTTTTGTCTGAAGTAGACACAACAGGGTGACCTTTGCAAAGGTACCGCTTATGCACTTCTGAGATCCCTGCACATCCCAAGTCCAAAATGCATCTCAAAACCTGGGTATGGGGAATTCCACAAGACCTCACCACTAGATGAGGAGTTACAAAGCAATTAATGACTGCTAAGAGAACGAGAATCCGTCATCTCCAGGGATGAGCCTCCAATAGGTTATCCAATCACAAGTGATCAGCCCCACACAATATACATATGAGCAACATTAAATGGACTCAGCAGGTTGCGTGTGTGTGTGTGTGTGTGTGTGTGTGTGTTCATAACAATAATTAAAGACAGAGAAGTCATGAAGTTGACGGGGAGTAGGGACACAGGAGTATTTGAAAGGGAGAAGGTATGGAGTGAAAATAATGCAAATACAGTACCAATGTATGAAATTCTCAAAAAATTAATAAAATAAATGTTTTTTTTTATCTCATGCCTAAGACACAGATGCTTGGCAGCCATTTCCCTGGGGAGTGCCCCTTCCTCTCCCTTTCTGCATTCACCTTCCGGGAGACTACTCTGTGCCTAGCCCTTCCCAGATCTTCATTGTCACCAAAATGTATATATACCCTGGCCCTAGTGCCGACCCAGGTGAGACTCTTCTATTCTCCCTGTGTCCTTCAAGCATGTGTTTCACATTCCCTTTGAAACAATTTTTGTTTTATTTTTTTCTGGGGGGTGAGAACCCAGAATTGGGGCTCTAATCTCCATTCACCATATCACCCTTGGCTAGAGTTTTCTTCCCTAAAAGCACTGGAAACGCATGATAGTTCAGTTACATGAGGCTCCCGCCAGCCACGAAGTTTTACTTTCAAAGGAAAAGCCCTCTATTCATCTCAAATTCATCATGCTATGACTTTTGTAAGAGGCTCTAAAACACAATTAATAACACAATTGCATCTTAACTCAGAATTTTCCACTTGGTAGCTTTTCTCAGGTTGGCTGTCCTTGAAAAGGCACCTTTTGCTAGCTTTTTATTTTTATTTTTTTTTATTTAAAAAAATGAAACTAAAGGAAGTTAGAATGCTTGACTCTTGGGTGTTCATGTCCAGTTGAGTTCTGCTATACAAACACATTGAAGCCCCCCACCAAGTAGAAAAGAATCCCTGATTGACATTTATTGTAAAGTGTGTGCCTAGAAGATGTTGTTGAATTCAATTTGAAAAGAAGTCAAATACTTGGATTAAAGTGCCTGGATGTGGTAAGACACACCACCACAGGATGTTATAACTAGGCATCACATCTCTTGTACACACCACATGTGGTGGTTTGAATAAGAGTGTCCCCATAGACTCATGTGTTTGAATGCTTGGCCCACAAGGAGTGGCACTATTAAGAGATGTAGCCTTGTTGGAGTAGATGTGGCCTTGTTGGAGGAAGGGTGTCACTGTGGGGTTGGGGTTTGAGGTCTCATATGCTCAAGTCATGCTCAGTGTGGCTCACAGTCCCTTCTGCTGCCTATGGATCAAGATGTAGAACTCTCAGCTCCTTCTCCAGCACATGTCTGCCTGGACACTGCCATGCTTTCCTCCATGATAATAATGGCTAAACCTTTGAACTGGAAGCCAGCCCCAACTAAATGTTTTTTTTATTTTTTTATAAGAGGTGCCAAGGTCATGGTGTCTCTTCACAGCAATAGAACCCTAACTAAGACCACCATGAGACCCTTCAATCCTTACTTTAGTGAGAACGCCTGTGCCAGCTCTCCAATAGAACACTGGGTCACGTGGAATGAATGATTGAATAAATGAATGAATGAATCTTAATCCTAAAACACTTAGTTCATGCATTCATTCTTTTAGAAAATGTGTGCAGAAAACTCCTAATACATCAGGGGCTGGGCGTTATGCAAAGCCACCCTTAAAGGGCTTAGTGCCATGTGAAAGGGACAAACAATAAGAATGGAGTCATAAAAGTAAACAGGAGACCACTTGAGCATCCGTCAATGATGTTTAACCAAATGCGGGTCTTCAGGAAAAGCCTCAGTAGACTAAGGCCTCGCTTCAAGTTAGGGCTTCATGACTTCAGACAAAGGAGAAGAAATGCAGACAGTGAAGCCATGGAGATAACAGAAAGGCAAAACTCCACAGAGAAGTGACTTAGATATGGTACAGTCCTGGGTTCACCATCTCTAAGATGACATATAGCAGGTAAGGATGTAACTTGTCACAATAAAACACTAAACAAGAATTCTAATGTGGGACAGGGGCTAGAACCAAGAACAGCGTTGATTCCAAATAGAGTCTAGACAAGGGGTTGATAAGCACAGGCCTCCAAGACATATTCTGCCCCTGCTTGTTAATGTAAAGTTGTGCTGAGACAAGGCAGACCCCTTCCCTTGCATACCCTCTGGGGTTGCTGTCATACTATGAAAGGGAACTTAAGAAAGGTTCTTTAAAAGAGGAACTTATAGGAGTGCAAACCTAAATGTCCTCACCTGTCTTAGCTAGGGTTTCTATTGCTATGAAGAGACACCATGACCAAGGCAACTCTTACAAAGGAAAGTTTTTAATTGGGCCTGGCTTACGGTTTCAGAGGTCTAGTCCATTATCATCATGGTGGGAAGCACAGCAGCATGCAGGAAGACATGGTGCTGGAGAAGGAGCTGAGAGTTCTACATCTTGATCCACAGGCAGAAGAAGGGGACTCTTTATCACACTGGACAGAGCTTGAACATTTAAGATCTCAAAGCCCTGCCTCCACAGTGACACACTTCTAACAAGGTCACACCTCCTCCAACAAGTCTGCACCTCCTAATGGTGACATTCCCTACAAGCCAAGCATTCAAACTCATGGGTCTATGGGGGCCATACCTATTCCAACCACCACACCGCCATTGGGTTTTCTCCACAGAAGCAACTGCCATCCAGCATGAAGAGAAGGACAGGGATCTGCAATTGATGGGACAAGAAGGGAAAAGAGCCAGCACCAACAGCTGCCTCCAGAACCTGGAAAAGCATGAGTGTCATTTGGTGGCCACTCTGATCGAAAAGAGGCACAGAAGGTCAAGGATACATGGTGCTAGGTAGTTTTGTTGGCATCATAGAAGTCACATGACATGAAAAGCATCCATTCATAGGATACATGTGCTCCCCAAAAAAAGTGGTGGTACGTTGGTTTCTCCCAAAATCATTTCCTAAGGAAGAATAACACAGAGTTACTGTGCAACAAATGAACAGAAAACACTGCTCCAACCAAGTTAAAAAGTAAAACAAAGCTGAGCCTGTAAGGTGTATCAGAGCCTTTCACATTTTCTTATGCCCTGGAAATCTTCAGAACAAAGAAAAACTTACATGGTCTCTCTCCATTTTATTTTATTGTCTCTTCCAGTGTCTCATCAGCCTGGAGATAATCAAAGCGTACTTTAAACAACACATCGCGGAAGGCTATAAAGCCTGTCCTTTTACCCTGCCGTCCTCCAGGAAAATGCCACAAAGCTGTTTCCTTTCAAAAGAACTTCACAATTGTCATTAGAGAAAAGGGTTGGCTATGGCAAGCTAGAAACCTGTTGGTATCTGGATGTGAATCCCTACCACACCTCCAACCCTGCCAATCCCTCTGACTGAAACCTGTGGGCTTTGTTCACATTCCTTTTCTCATATCTGGGATTCCCTGGCTTGTTATTTAAAGATTCTGGCATTTGCTTCCCCTGTATTCAACAAATTGTCAACATCAACAAATGGCACTTGGCTCAAAAACTCTGAATTCGAAGTGTCGGTTTATAAGAAATCAATGCATGTTTTTAACTTCTTGAGTCAACTGTCTGACTATATTCTGAATTCTGCATGGCAGTTTTCTCTTAAATATTGCAAAGCATGCCCTTTCCTGAGTTGGAGCAATATGCAAATGAGCAGTTCAAAGTCTGAAAGCAATTGGTCATGGTCACGGCAGCCAACTGACCATCCTGCTGGAAGGTCTCCCCCAGTTTCTAAGCACCAAAGAAGGCACAAGCAGCCACTTTACAGTTTAACATTACCCATTACCCTCAACAGTCAAAATGTAACCAGCCTGGTTGCCAATCAGGCTGGATAGCACAAGCCTGTAATCCCAGCTGCTCCACTGACTGAGGCAGAAGGATGGAAAGGAGCTTCAAGAACTCCCTGGACCATGGAGTGAGTTCCAGGCCACCCTGGGCAACTTAGAGAGACCCTGCCTCAAAATAAAATAGTCAAAAAGAGCTGGGGATATAGCTCTGGAGGTGTGTCCTTGCCTGGAATATGCAAGGCTAGAGTTCAACCCTCTGCACCCCAGAAAGAGAAGAGGAAAAGAAAAAGAACATTACCTATTTCTCCTTACCTTTGGACACATTCGAAAGACCCAAAGGAGATCCAATACACATTTCCAGAAGCAACCCCAAAATATCTACAGACACTCTAGACCCTCTCTGACAAGCAACTCCCAGAATATTCACAGCCCTGGAGAAATGGGTCGTATTTTCCATTCGCAAGGCTAAAGGTATTTGAAAAGGGCAACAGAAGAATCACACCATGATGGTGTGCCTCCCTGAAGGCAAAGCCCTATTTCAGAGTCTGGTACTGACATCCATAAACAGCAGGCCATGTGTCCACTCTAAAGTCATCAAACTTTGGCTGTGGATCCCTACAGAGTTGGAGTGGCCTTGGGGGAGCTCTCTCTGATGAAAGGTGCTAAATAAATTAGTGCTATCGTTTATTAGAGCATAAGAAACAGATGGGAACCAGTGAAGTGACAGCAGGAAGGAGATGATGGTCTGGGAAGACAGAATGTGTGCGGGGGACTGGGAGACTCATCTCCAGGGTGCCCATTAGCATTCCCGGGTGCAGCTTTCTCAGCACCCTGAGTGGATGCTCTGGCTCTTTGTAAATTCATCCCTCGACGTTCTTCCCTTCGCACACTTAATCCAACACCTAATTATAAAGTAATTGGCAATCCCACAAGTTTCTACTGTAAAAAACTATCCCACCAAGAGTGATTATTTTCAACTCCTTGCCCCTCACATCCATGGGTTGAGAGCCACAGATGAGGAAATGGGAAGACAGAAGTTTGCCTACACAAGGGCCTTCCGCAAGGCGGGGATAGGCGTTTTGACAGCTATTTGAGGCCGAAAGCCATAGGGAATAGTTAAGCAATATGGAATACTACTTGATTTGGGCTATGAGTACACCCTTGCTTAATGAGGAACCCGACAACCCAGGACCCACCCCACAAGCTACTCCCCTCACAGTGCATATGGCAACCTGAGATGTCCCCACATGTGTCAAGCTGTATTTATACCCCACTTCCAACAATGGGCTGAGTTACTCATCCTTGATGACCATTTGGTGACACCCCTCCCCATTTCCATTCAAACTCACCCTAGGGCACATCCAGGAACCACAGGCAATGGGCCAATCTGGCCTGGATGGGTTTCGGGTACATGCACAGTGAGCTGTGTGTATGATTAAAATCAGATGCATTGTGGGAAAGGGCATGGACAGTATGAGCTTCCATGATTGAAGCCTATCAGTCGAAACAGAGACCTACTTGGGCTGCTCCCCTCAATAGCCTAACTCTTCCTTCTCTTGAAGCCCACAACAGGACACTCCAAACAATGACAAGGACCTTGAGTAAGTTCTCGCTCAGGTGGTCCACTGCTCCATTGCTGCGTATTTTCTCATCAGTATCATTGCTTTGCTTTTCCTTGCTATTTTTCAACTTCTGTGAATCTTTATTTCAGTGCCTGGACTAGAAGGCCAAGAATGTGGGAAAACCTGGTCCAGACACCCACCGCCAGAAGCACATTTGTTTTCCTCTGGCCAAACTTGGGCTTCTGCTGTCTGCAGTTTTGTCTGCTTCTGTTGGGTTCTCAAAGCAGTTGCTATTTGTTTTCTATATCTGTTACTGTTCCCTAACTTGCCCAGCCTCGCCCTAAGTCCTCACAAAGTTCCAGTTTCTTTGGGACTATTTGGGGAAAACAAAAACAAATAAACAAGCAAAGCCCAGATCTATTTCACAAGAAAACCCTAACCTATGATGAGCTCAACGCAATGGGGCATCAAGACCCTCCAGTTATCTATTCCCTAAGATTACACAGCTACGGATAGAGGAGCCATCCTGCTTTGCTTTGAACTGCAGTGATTATGACCAAAAGCAACTTGAGGAAGAGAGGGTTTATTCGACTTACAATTGCTAGTCCCCTGGTAAGTGAAGCTGAGGCAGGAACTCAAGCAAGGCAGGACCATGGAGGGGTGTTGTTCACTGGCTTGATCTCACAGCACTCACAGCTGGCATTTTTATACAACTCAGGACCACCTGGC
The DNA here is from genome assembly GCA_907164525.1 of Lophiomys imhausi. NCBI lineage: Eukaryota > Metazoa > Chordata > Mammalia > Rodentia > Muridae > Lophiomys > Lophiomys imhausi. Next base: position 194,179 of record CAJQZJ010032054.1, on the reverse strand, counting down.
CAGAGCTGCGCCATCAGCAGGGCCCTCCCAAATGAGTCATTAAACAAGAAAATGTTTCACAGACTTGCCTGCTGGCCAATCTGGTGGAGACATTGTCTCAGTTGAGGGTCTCTCTTCCTAGATGACTCTAAGGTGTGTCAAGTTGTTAAAAAAAAAAAAAAGCCTAATCAGGGCAGGATTAAACTGAACCAGATGCAACTCATTCAGGAAGCAAGATTTTTGTTGTTGTTGCTGGTGCTGCTGCTGATATTACTGTTGAGACTTAGCATCACTATGTAGCCAAACTCCTCAGTCTCCTGTCTGTACCTTCCCTGACCAAGTGCTGGGATGAAGTCACCCACCACCAAGCCCAGCGAAAATCATCTCTTGATATTTAATTTCCGGCTTACAAGCTTATTTGAAACAAGGTCCTTCTTAAGCTTTTATCCAGTGGTTTTTTTTTTTCCTTCGCTATTTGCTCATGTGCCAGTATTACATATACACGGAGTGTATAAAAGAACATCTAGACTACTAGCTGTTTCTTTGAGAACTACTGCTAAGTCATTTTCTTCACAAATTTCCTGCAGACCGTGAGTGTGAGAGGCTCATGGTGGAGATGGCCATAAGAAAGGTGATGTTTAGCATTCCATGATGTAAGCGAGGATCTAATCATTAGAGTTAGTCATTAATCAAGAAACTGTTTTACAGACTTGCCTGCTGGCCAATCCAGTGGAGACATTGTCTCTGTTGAGGGTCTCTCTTCCTAGATGACTCTAGGGTGTGTCAAGTGGTTTAAAAAAAGAGAGAGAGATAAAAGCATATAGATAAACAGATGTGTTCCTATTATTCCTCTCAAACTCCAAAAAGTTTATGAAGATTGTATAATGCTCTAACATAAAGAACAGAGATTTCACAAAGACACCGGATGTGCCACGGTGTGTGCAGCCATGTCTTAAACAGGAAGCAGAAGGTGAGCCAGAGTCGGTCTCTAGAGAAGCTCCTCAGGGGGCCCTGGTAGCCTCTACTGTTAAGGGATCTCTGGCGCCACTGTAGAAAGCTTGGAGCAGGCTCTCTGGCCCCTTGCTGCTGCTCTGTTGCCGTTGACACTCACTGTCTGGTACTTGTCATAACCTCGGGGCTGATTACACGTCTGCTCCTCTCCGAGCTTCTGAATGAATAGATACCACAACAGAATGGCCAGATAGCACGTTGGCTAATGAAGAAGGCAAAGTGGGAGTACTCAGACTGAACTGTCTGACACGTTACTTCCAGGATTAGGTAGACCTTGCCCTGAAGCATGAGGAGATGGCAAGAGCTCACGGATTGAAGACCATTCCCAAGAGAAAGAAGCAAAGAGCTAAGCCAATGCCTTCATTATGGTCCCCAGGCTTATTGAGCGCAGAAGCGTGTATGCAGGAGGTGAGGGAAGACCAGCAGTGACCCCAGCAGACTCCTCAGCAAATGGAAGGACACATCAGCCGTGAGGAAGGTGCCTTCCCCACAGTGAGATCTGCCATGGTCAGTGATGAATCAAATCCCCCCAGGCTGGGTTCTCCAGACCACAAGTAGATCAGGTAGAGACTGGAAGGAGAGAAGCAGTGAAGGAAAGGCACCCTCAGAAATGACTGAAAATGCTTTTCTGAGAGTAAAGGCAGAAGTCTATGGTGTGTCTCCACCTACCAAAACCCAAAGGTGCCTCATGTGGGGTGCAGAGGTGGGAGTGAGGCAGAGGTCCCTTTAACTTTGTAGGGGGGTGTAGAATAGAGACTGAAGTGTGAAGGTAGAACCCTCACTGGATTCAGGGCAGCCTCCCTTCTAGTCTGAGCTGATTTCCCCTGTGGGAATCAAGAAAGCTTCGCTTGCTTTTCCTGCATTCCCTTGAAATGCTCAAGGCTGGGTTTGACCTCATTTCCTGTGTTACTGCTCTTTCTACATCCAGGCTAAGAGCAAAGTGGAATTGAAAGGGAACATGAAAGAAGACAGAGTAGACCTGTGGAAATGAAAAGGCAGACACTCCCAGTGCGTGGGAAAGAAAACAGAGGAGAGTGGAATAGTATTGATTTCAAGTACGTGAAAGCATTTAGTAGAAGATGAGAACAAGAGGGACGCATAGCAGAAGGAACTTTCCTTCAGGAGAAGGAGTTGTCTGGAGTTTCCCCAAAAGCAGACTCAGGAGCAAGTCCTCCTGCATCCCGTTCTACTGGGCATTAAACCCATCTTCTGGGCAGCATTCACTGGACTACTACACATTTGTGTGGTCTGCGAGCCCATGAGACAGCTAGAAACTGGAGGGTGTTGCTTAACATAATGTCCGCAGCAGAAAGCATGGGATGCGTGGGTGTGAGCTCAATCGATTCTTACGTGAGATTCTTAAACCAAAAGTGGGTCATTTGGCAGGTTGTTTTGTGGTACCCCATTTAAATATCAAGCAAGAGAGAGCAAATGGTTTTCAAATATGCCTGTAGCCATGAGTGGGGCTACTGGCAGATGTTCAAGACACATTCCAGACCGGGAAGGTCACATTGCTCCATCGGCGTCTTCTCTGATGTGGCCATGAGTCAGTTTAGCAGTAGTCACATCAGTGCAGAAACCTGAAACTTTTCTATGGTCCACAAGCCTATTTTTCTGCCTTTGGGGTTATTGAAGCCAGTGTCAAGACAGATCTTCTGAAAGATTACATTGAGGAGTTGACAGATGTTTGTCACCCATGGGATGGGTCACAAGAGTAGGTACAACTTAAGAGCATGTTTGCAGTCTTTGAAAGAATGGTCGGATCAAGCTTCACCTGCTGATTCAAAATCTCCTGATTCTGGTTAGCTAGGAAGAGCTCTCCCCCAAGGGGCATGTGTTAAACACTGGGTTGCCAGCTGATGGGACTTTAAGATAGACTGGTTCGGAGAGTTCATTAATGGATTCGTTAATGAAGTCACCATGTGAATGCATCAAGAGGTGATTCAAACCAGGAAACTGAGCTTGGCTGGAGGAAGTAAGTCTTCGCATCTTTCCAACTCCAAGCTCTGAGCTACCACAACCTCTCATGACTATGTTCTGCCTTCCCACAGGTTCATACATTATGATTCTGAACTCAGGATTGGCATTTCTGAAATAGCAAGTCAAAATGAATCTTTCTCCTTTAAGTCAGTATGCTCAGGTATCTGGTGACGATGATATAAAAATGAGGTAACTTCATAAGCCTGAATGACCATTCACTTTTAATTCTTTGAATGTAATTACTTAAATGAATGGCACCATGTTTTGCTGGCAGGTTGTAATCTTCCAGTCTCCATGATCTATTCATCACTAAAGAAAAACTAGAATTTCTATAGACTGAATGTTCTGGGATAAAGACCAAAACCAGCACACCATTTGCTGTCTTCTTATTTGCCTTTTCTCAAGGAGCTTTTGTACCCAAGCCTACAGTCACCATGGGCAACTGCCTTCACAGAAGCCTAGACGCACCAGCTGAATAACATTTTCATTTCCTAACTCATATTAGTCTCTCTCTCTCAGCAACAGCAGAGAGATGGACCTCCCCGCCAACAATGCCATGGTGTGCTGGGATGTGACAAGTCCGGACCTTCAGCACCAACCACTTGACAAGGAGTGCTTTCTTATTGAGAGTGTTTAAGTGTTGTAAGATTTTTACCTGAATTTGGTGAATGGTACTTCAAACTATGCCAGAAAAGTATTACCTTGCTTTTCCCATTTGGGATGGAATTAGCCTTAGATATAAACCACTATGCACCTTCACTTTATTTTGAAGTCTTTAGTGTCCTATTTAAATAAAATAAATGATTTTTGATGTTATTATATCTTCTGTCATTTTTATGATCTCTAATAAAATGACTTATATGGATGTATCATAAGGAAAATGTCAGCTCAAAAAAGAAAAAAAAATCACATATTGACAATTTAAGGTATACATGGCAAAAACTGGTTATGTGGAGCTTGAATAATATTCTCCACTCAAAGAATCCCAATGAATCTTCACATGCCTTCCAGAGAGCTAAAAGACACAGTGATTGAAAGACTTTTGCAAAGTATCAAGTGTGAGCTATAGAAGGAGTTGACAGTTGTTCTCAGTAATGGTTCCCTCCTGTTACAGATAGAAAAGAGGTGTGTCCAAACATCAGCTACAGGCAAAAGTCATGCATGCCTCTCTGAAATCTTACAAGTCAGCTTCAACCATGGGTGCAGTAGATCAGGAATAGAAGGGCGTTTTCTGAAGTCATGGAAACACTAAGAAACTTCCTATGTTCCACTGACTTACAAGATTAGTTCAAGTCCTGAGCTCTAGGGAAAGATTGAAGCTCAGATACGCAGGCTAGAAGCCTGGCCTGTGGTGGTTTAACTATAAAACAGCCCCCAAAGCTCACGTGCTAAAGGCTTGGTCCCCAGCTGGCAGCACTGTGGAGAGGTAGCTAGATCATGAGAGTGCTAATAACTTCAACTTATCCATCCACTGATGAGCATAACTGAACAGAATTTCAGGAGTGACACCTAATCAGAAGAGGCGGGCTACTGGGAACTGTGCCTTTAAATGGTATGTCTTCTCTCTCTCTCTCTCTCTCTCTCTCTCTCTCCTCCTTCCCCCCCCCCCCGTCTCCTTCCTGGATTTCTCCCAGACATCCTTCCTCCATGATGTCTCTAACTTACCATAGTCTTAAAGCAATGGTACGCAGCTAACCATGGACTGGAACTGTGAGCCTAACAAACCTTTTCTTCCTTTAAGGTGTTTTTATCAGGTACTTTGTCACAGTCATAGAAAAGCAACTAACAGAGCCTCAGAGCCAGCTCAGAAGCTCATTAGAACAAACTGCTTTCAGGAGAGGCAGAAAAACACACTAGACAGCTGCTTTTAAGGTCATTGGGTATTTCTAGTTTCCCATGCTGAGCAGAGCCAGCTTCACAAAAGCAGAAGAATCATCAGGTTTGTACAGACAGTGGGGTGATAATACACTCTGGAGTCCTTGGGTTACATTTTCAGAACCTTCCTAAAGGGCTCGGAGTACATGTGGAGCTGACAGACTGATAGGTAATTCTTGCATGCCCTTGCCAAGGCAATAACAACATATGAAAAAGTCAAATTAGCTTGGTGAAAGCATCCAAGGGGACCCACATGTACAGTAGAAGGGAATACAATGTGCTAGGACAGCTTTGCTGGTCATCACTGTGACTATCTCAAGTCATCATGATAAATGATGCACTCATTCTAAAGACACCCACTGCCAACCTACTATATACATATATGGTCTTATGACTCTACCATTACCATTACCCTAAGCCTAACTCTGGGGACTGTGATCCAAACCAGCATTTGAGACAGATGCTCCATGAAGGTGCCAGGTCCTTCCAGCTAGACTTATTAGTATTTCCTCGTCCTTTGCCTTCCCAATGCCCCACTTGTACAGACGTGGACCATCTTCCTATCTCTGTGCCCAAAGAGAACACTCCTTCATGTTTAGCTCCTATAAGCCAGCTCTCCCGACCAAACATCTGGATAGAACAGGACTTACCTAATCTTGGTATCTTCATGCCTCACCCAGCATCTGGCACACAGTAGGTAATCACTAAATAAAACTTTATTCTGTACTAAAAGCTAAAAATGACATTAAGTAACAAGGTAAGGAGGAGAGCGAAAACAAGGAAAATGAAGAGTCACCTTTTCTCCAGTCCCCAGGGTCCACCACCACAGGAGAAAAAGTCAGTCTCTCCAGTAGTCCCCAGTTATGCCTCAGCTCAAAGCCATGTGGCTGGTTTATGTTTCACAGTGCCCTGGATAGACACCCAACCTGATTTCACTTCAGTACACAGTGAGATTTCCCCAGGACCAACCCCCAGGAATTGGCTGACTTTTTCTTCAATCACAATAATCTCCTTTGATGGAGAATTGTCTTGTTTTTATCATCTGACAAAGGAGTACTAAATGTTCCCTGTGCTCCCGAGTGTTCAGACTCTAAAGCACGTACAAGGACAGAAGCATCTTGTGTCCTCAGCACAAAAGGATGCCAGCCATGGTTCTAGACAATCCAGCTTGAGTCCTGAATGCCCTGCATGCTCTGAGCAGGAATCACAACTACCCACATGGGTGAAGCCCTCTGCCCTGCATACCTGAAGCTGCCCTGAATCATCTTCTGAAAGGGGTAAACTGACATGATCTTCATTCTTCCTCCCAGGAGGCATCTCCCTTGGCAGCCATTTTGTTCTTCCAGCTGGGAAGGAGGAGGCTAAATGAAGGAAAACATTCTAGAAGAGAGAGAAAGACTACTCTTTGTACCCCAAGGGCTATTACAGAATGGCAGACAGCAAGACCTTCGTACTCTGACTTCCATTCATTCCTAGGCTAGAGCCCTGAGAGAGGCAGGGAGATAATGGGAAACTGGTTCCTTGGGAAATGAATGTCAACAAAGAATTTCCTTCTCATAAAACTCTCAGTAGCTTCAAAGACTGTGTAGGGGTCACATTTCCTCTCCCACTGATAAGCTGAGGTGTCCAGAATTTAACCCGGGGACAGGCAAGATGAGGCAGAAAGGTTTCAGTTTACCTTTCTAGAATCTTCTATATGACAAGGGAAGTGTCTATTGGCCACTTGCTTACACCTATAGAAAGAACCGGAAATCCTGATGGACTGAGAGATTGAGAGCAGGGTCTGGGCAAGCCTGAGGGCCACAGAAAGTAGGGGAAATGTCCTCCAATGGGAATCTGAGAACTAGATTCAAGAGAAATACTCAGAGTCAGTGCTAGGGAAGAACTGAGGCAGCTGGGAGAGTCCTGTCCTGGCAGATGAGACAGAAGGGACCACAGTTTCAGAGAGGTAAATTCAAGCACCATTGACAATGGAGCCCCTGGAAACTCTGCAATACCCCAACCACACAAGGCCCTGAGTGCATGAGACACCTTCTTCTCCTCCATCACCAGTTACTGTGAGTTCAAATCACACACACACACACACACACCACACACACACACACACACACACACACACACACACACACACACCCACACACATACACACACATACAGACACACACACACACACACATACACACACACATACAGACACACACACACACACACACACACACACACACACACAAAGGGGGGGGGGCTTCTTGGAAAAAAGCCTAAGCAAGGGAAGAAATCTCAAAACATAAACTAAGGAAAACTTTCCTGAAGAAACTAGTTAAGCTGTTTAATCAGACTAGACTTCTTTTTCACTGATAACCAGCAAGTAAGGATTACCGTGGGGAGAACAGGTCTATTATGAACATTTTTAAAAGCCTATTTCTTTGGCTAAGTGAGGTGGAACAAAGCTATAATCCAGCATTTGGGAAGTTGAGGCAAGGAGACCATGAGTTCAAACCCAGCTTGGACTACACAATGAGACCCTGTATCTAAAAGGCAAGTAAAATTCTACATTTTCTTTGACCATCGTTGTGTGCACAGGTATGGAAATGACTCTAGAATTATTCTAAAAGAAATGTATATAATAAATAAAAGAAAATGAGGTTTGCAAAACATCTCAGAATGGAATTACCTGATGCTAGCTGCCACACAGGGGAAGCAGCAGAGATACTAACCCTGAGCAGGTCCTTGGTGAGTACCAGGGTCTGCAGTAGAAAGGAGGAACTCTTCCAGTCCAGGCTCTAAAAGTTTCAGGGGTGGGGTGGAGATGAGGAAAGTTGGAGGAGGAGCTGCACTCACTACAGATTGAGTATCCATCATTCAAAATGTGTGGGACCTAAATGGCTCAAACTTCGGCAGTTTGGAATATTTTGTGTATATTTGCATATACACAGGGAAATACTTTGAAGTTGATAATCAAATCTAAGCATGACATTTATTTACCTTCCACATGTATTCCTTTTACCTGTCATCTGAAAGTAAGTATATTCATTATTTTTAGTAACTTTGTACACAAAGCCAAGTTTCTTGATATTGAATTTACTTTGGCGGCATTAAGTAAGTGCTCAAAAAGTTTCAGATTTGGGAAGTGCTCAAATCTATAATAGGAAGACTGAAGAATTGAGGGGTTTTTTTCCTTTAATGTGGAGGTTTGGGGTGTAGCTGGAAGGGTGGATTACTTTCTTAACATGCACAAAGCCCTAGGGCCAGTCCCCCATTCTCAATAAACTGGGTGCAAAGGCCTACAGCTATAATCCTAGCACTGGAGAGGGGAGGCAGGAGAATTAGGAGTTCAAGATTATCCTGGGCTACACAGCGGCTCTGAGACCAGTCTGGGATACATGAGACCCTACCTCAAAACGAATATAACAAAACCCCTGCCTTACTTTAATTCCACAAACCTAACATATCTACACCATCCTTACGTGGAAGTTAGAGACCATATAACCAGTTGAGAGAGGCAGGTTAGAATCTTGGCACAATGTTCCCATAAATGCAAAGTGACCCTCTACCTCCAATCCACTGCTTCTTCCCGACCCTAGCTCTCATGGCCCAAGAAAGGCATGGCCTGCCAAAGGAGAATCAGGCCTTTTCTGACATCTATGCTTCTAACTGTCTGACAGCAGAGCCCTGTTTCCTGTCGCAGCGATCCACTGTTCTACCCTAGAACAAGTTGTTAACAACACAATATGTACCAAACAACAGAGAGCCCGATGGAGCGCCTGTTTCTCCCATTCTGTTCTTTGGATTTCCTCCTTTGTTTTTGCAGAGTTTTTCTAGACTAGATGTCAATTTACTTTGTAAACATTGTGCTTAATTGTTGGTGAGATTGCAAAATAACTGGCACTGACTGAAATCATTTTTAGACAAGAACAAATAATTTGAATATGGCAGTTAGTGGGGCACTGAGAACAAAGAATGGAGTTTTATTTAAGGAATGAGTCAATCACACTGAGCGAAAGACAATACCAGGGCTCCTTCTGTGTGCAGGGCTGAAAAGCCCAAAGTTTCTCTGTTCTAAGATGTGTGAGGATATTCAGTACAAAGGGCCCAGTTTCAAGCATCCATGAAAGAAGCTAAGAAAATCACTGTGGTTCACAAAGAAACAAAGCCTTTGCACCAACAAGGAATCAAATCCTATGAGAAACCTGGTTCTCCAAGATAACAAGGTCACATTGGAACAGCTGTCCACAAAACTGGACAACTGACACAGAAGTTTATGTGGACTGTCTTAACATACAGCCCATCAAACACGTTGCATGTCACAAACAAAGGTCAGGAAATACTGAAAACATGCAACCACAACGCAGGAAAGATGATGTTCCTAGGGCTGGAGAGATGGTCCCAGGGCCAAGATCACATACTGCTCTTGCAGAGGACCTGGGTTCAATTCCCAGCAACCACATGGTAGCTCTCTATTATCTGTCACTCCAGTTCCAAGAGATCTAATGCCCTCTTCTCACTTCCACGGATACTACACACACACCACATGGTACACACCCATACTTGCAGGTAAAGCACGCATATATAAAAAATAACTTTTAAAAACTAATTTTTATAAAGATAGCACCCTTCAGGTAATCTGCTCTCAAATCCTGCTTCTCATCTAGATTCTCAATGTTTTGTTTTGGTTTGGTTTTGGTTTTGGTTTTTTTGGGGGTTTTTTTGTTTTGTTTTGTTTTTTGAGGTAGGGCAGATTACTTAGAGATTCCAAGCCAGTGATCCAGCAAACATCCTGTAAAGAGTAAGACAGAAAGTATTTCAGGTTTGCAGGCTAGGCAGCCTTGGTCCAAGCTATTCAACTCAGCTATGTTGCACTAGAGAAGAGCCACAGAGAAGTAAAAACAGAGAATGTAGCCATGTTCCCATAAAGCTTTATGGAGAATAGCATTATTGTATGCAATCTCCATGATTTATAAAATATTCTTTATTTACTTTAAAAATATGAATGTAAAACTTAAGCCTGTCCTTGGTGGTACAGCACTCAGGAAGCTGAGGCAAGAGGATCTCAAGTTTGAAGCTAACCTGGGCTATACAGAAAAAATGTTTTCTTAAAAGAAATCAGACAAGGGGTGGAAAGACAGCTCAACCAGGCAAGTGCTTGCCTGTAAGCATTAGGATGAAGAAGTCTGAGCCCAGCACCCATGGAAAAAGGACCAGGCTGGGTATCTGTGATCCCAGGTTCCTGCAGATGGAGACAAGATCCCTGGGGCTCACTGGCCAGACAGCTTTGCCTAATGGTGAGCCCCATGGCTAGTGAGAGACTCTATCAAGGAGGGGGGGGAGCTTGTGAGAAATAACACTTGAAATTTGTTGCTGTGCCTCCATATATAAGCCCCCAAATATATTGACATACCACAATACACACCACACAAAAAAATACTCAAATGTAAAAAAAAGATCATACAAAGTTGACAGGCCATACAAAATCAGGTAGTAGGCTACTTATCCTTTTTCTCCAGCACCTTCGATGACTGATGTTACACCACTACTACCCAGTCACTCAAAACTGTCCTTCCAGGACGTGTTGTAGCAGAGTTCACTTGTATGGATACTGGGAACCTGAAGCAGCAAGTCCATAAAGCCATAGCAGTAAAGAAAGAGAAAAGTCAAGATGAAAACTGGAAACACAAGGAATCTACATGTTTCAGTCCCAGACATGCGGAAGAAATATGCCATGGAGAGGGTGGGGCACAAATGCTTTGTTCCTGCCAGGACTTGAAGGACTTGAAGGACTTGCCTGAAGACAGGGTTTGAGAAATGTGCCAAAGGAGGCAGCATAACATCGCTTGCATGGAGAGAATATGGAAGAAGGAATGAGAAACAGAGGTCTTGAAGAAAATGAAGGTTGATAATGGAGTCTTCCCATACAACAGGAATTATCCTAAATATTGTATGCATTCATGTATATACATTGGTAATCCTCTTAACAGCCCCATGAAGCATTCTTACCAATCCCATTTTATGAGTGAGAAAACTGAAACCTGGGATGGATAACATGTCCAATGTACAGATGGATGGTTGAGAGACCAACAAAGACAGATATGACAGAAAGACATGTGAGAGACACAACAGGTATTACATTAAACATATGGAAGACAGACAGACAGACAGATAGATAAATAGTTGGATGGATAGATAGATAGATAGATAGATAGATAGATAGATAGATAGATAGATAGAGGATAGAGAGAGATGATAGATAGCATATGATAGAGATATGATAGATGATAGATAGAGAGAGATGATAGATGATAGAGAGATGATAGATAGATGATAGATAGATAAATGATAGATAGGTAGAGGATAGATAGATAGAAAGATAGATAGATAGATGATAGATAGGTAGATGATAGAGAGAGATTATAGATAGATGATAAAGGGATGATAGATAGATAGATGAGAGAGAGATGATAGATATAAATATATAGTATATATGTCAGAGAGACAGGTAACAGAGAATGTATATATGAGACAGACTAGACAACAAATACATGAATACATAGATGATAACCATATAGCTAGATTGATATGCTCTAAATTAGACAGATATGATACAGATCTATGTACTAGAAAACAGAATGATTGCAGACAAAGGTAGAGATAGATAGAGATATAATAGGTACATAGATATAGATAATGACAGATAACAAATAATAGACAAAAGATAGAGAAAAGATATATAAGTAATTGATAGATTTATAGATGATACATAAATGATAGGTGATAGATAAAAGATAAATGACAGACTATATATGATATATAGATGATACAAAAGTGATAGATAATAGCCAATAGAAGATAGATGACAGATAAATAATATAGATGATAGATGTGATAGATACACATTAGACCAAATTACAACTATAAACACAGAACACTGAACTGCAGAACCTGCTCTTTCTACATGTATGATTGCATGATGGGAAAGTTAGAAACAGGCCAGAATATGCGAGTCCCAAAGAAGTGAATGACAGTAGGAACTCCCTATTTTATAAACAATGGTGCACTCGTGCCTCCCCTCTTCCAAGAGGTTAGTTTGAGTGTAGGTTTCTGAAGGAGGTGAGTTTGAAGTAATTTTGAAATGACTGAAGGAACTAAATATTGAAACACGCAGGCCACAGCAGGATTTAGACAGAGGACCCAGGAGCAGGAAAAACAAAGGTGCAGAGGGGATTTGGAAGTCTGAAGATGATTTGAAGAGTCAGACATGTTTTCCCTCAGATCTAATGTAGGGATAGATTTTCAAAAGCATGGCTTCTACAAACTGTCTCTCTTTGATATCCTGGAGGAGCTCATTGTTAATGCAAAGAAGCAACTCTGGAGTACCTGCCTCCCCCAGGCCACCCTGCATGGCCGCCACCACTGTGCCTGATTCTCAGCATCATGAAATCAGAACCCAGCTGTTCAGAGGCCACCAGAAGCCAAAAGGATAACAATTTGCACCAAACTGGATACAGGGACAGTATTATCCATTATCCTCAGCTTATATACTCCCAAATGGAAATTTTGTAAAACTTGTTAGCAAGCTGTTCATGGACTTCAGGTCAGAAGAACTACTTGGTCCAATAGAACTCTGGAGACCACCCACATAGACCAATCTCTTGCCAACTATCCTTTCTATCTCAAAATTATGATCATTTTTTCCCACGAGGACAGGACCTGTGGTTTTGAGGGAAAAGTATGCTAAAAAAAAAAATACCCTTTGAAATTATTCTATACTTTGTCCTGGTGGTATTTAACCCATCTCTATGTGTCTGCCAAGATTCGTGGACTTGGGTACTGAAGAGTAAATATGAAGATATGCAAAATGTATCTCGATTTAAATGAGAGGTAAGGGAAAAAGATGAGAGGGTGGTAGTAAGTAAAGCGCTTGACATGCAAGCATAAGGACCTGAGTTCAATCCTGAAAACCCAGGTTAAAAAATATATTAAAAAAAAATGTTTAAAGCCAGGCATAATGGTATGCATTTGCAGTCCCATAGCTAGGGAGATATAGAGAGGGGAGTCTCTGAGGCTCACTAGGCCAGTCAGCCTAGCCTAATCAGTGAGTGACCCTGCCTAAATAAATAAATAAACAAATAAATAAGGCAGATTCATGCTGAGGAACCACCTCAGAGGTTGTCCTCTGGCCTCCATATACATGCATAAACATGGACCTGCACACATTGGCACAACTATGCACATATACATACACACACACACAAGAGAGAGAGACAGAAAGACAGACAGACTGAATGAAAGGAAATATTGAAATATTCTCACTCTATCAAAAAAAAAAAAAAAAAAAAAACAAGTGTACATGAATGAGCCAATTAAAGGTCTTACTTCTGGGTGACTGACAAGGCATACCCAAGTCACTAAACCAGTTCTGGTTTGGAGCCTACAACAAGTGGGTTGCACGTGTCAAGCTGTGTCGCTTTTTAACCCAAGTGTTCCCCTGAGGCCCTCCTTGGCCGTCTCTCTTCTCCAAGCCGCAATTGAGGTTTTGCAAGTGGCCCTATAAACACTCTAATGAATGAATGGACAACTAATTACCTTGTAAATATACATGAACAAGCACAGCCCAGATTCCTCAGCAGCAAATGCCGGGGCGCCCTCTTGCATCCTACTTGGGCATGAGAAAATGTGTGACTTGCCAGGAAGGAAAGCCTAACTTCCTATCCCTGGGATCTAATCTTTCAATATGGAGAGAACACTAACAGCATCATTGGGGCACTCTAAAAGATGGGTTCATCCAGTAAGAACAAGTCACCCTAGTATTTCACGCTGCAGCCATCAGTAGGTTCCTAGTTGAAGCTTTTTGGCCAGGTATTTTTTACTTATTTTAAAGTCATTTTCCTCTCTCCATTTGCAGATCTTTGATGATAACCTTCTCTTTAGTTCTCAGAAGTTTGGGAGCCTTAAAGGATCTTAAGGAGAGAGACCACTATGTTCTGTCCCAAGAATGATAGCGTCACACTCCAAGAACCCAGGTCCAGAGTGGGTTAGGGCTCTGGGTGACAGCTCAGCTAGGAAAGCGTGCTCCACGGAAGCGTAAGGATCTAAATTTGATCTCCAAGAGCTCATGCCTCAAAAATCCTGAACATGGTGGGACTTGTTTATAATCCAAGAACTCCCTGGGAGCTCACTATCCAGCCATTCTAGCGCAGTCAGCAAGCCCCAGGATAGTGAGAGACCTTGCCTCAAAAACAAGGCAGCTGATACTTCATGAACAAAACACAGGTTGTGCTTTTGCCTCCACATGTCTGCATGTGCACACATACATACAAGCAATGCACACGCACGCGCACGCGCACACACACACACACACACACACACACACACACAGTGAATTAGGCTGATTCCTAAAGCTAGCTTCTTCACAGAGCGCTGGTATAAAATGACCACTTCTTGGCCCGTATGGAATCACCCAGCTGAGGGAGTTGAGGAGCTGAGTCGGTTAAGAATACGACTAGAATTCAGATACCAAAGCGAAATCCTAAAACCAACCTTAACTGAGAAAACTTCAACAAAATATTTAGCTTCCTGAGTCCTCAGTTTATTTATCTGTCCTAAGGGACAAGCAAAAGCTACCTGGCAGAGTTACAAAAAGGTTCAAATTACATAATGCATATATATGAAGTACCTAGCTCAGGGTCAGGCATATCTTGAATACTTGATAAAGAATATTTATCATCCATGGCTATGTGAGTAAGACCCAGAGGAACAATAGGTTAATTTTATTTCAATATACTTTTCAGTCTTTCCCTAAATATCAGCATGAACTGGCTCTGTGTCATCACCAAGACAATGTGAGCATTGAGGAACTCAGGAACAAAGATGACAGGCCAAGCTGGACTGTTCTAGACTCAATAGTCACATATTTCAAATCTTGCTTTTTTGTTGTTGTTGTTCCTACTGACTGTGTTCCAGTCCAAAAGCAAATTAAAAATAATTATGGAACTAAGCCAATGCTACTTGACACCCCAGCGGTCAAATACAAGGCCTGGCAACTCCCTATCTGGGTGACTCCCACAGCCTGTCTCACCAGACATGCGCGGGCTCTCTCTGACGTAGCTTTCTACAATCAACTAAATTCAAGATGCACTCGCATCCAGAATCAAATAGAATTTCTTTTCAACTGAAAAATATCTGAGCACTAAAATTTATTGTGAGGTTATAGGAATTGAACTTTTCCTAGGGAGATGAGATAAGAATCTACTTACCCCACCTAGGGAATTAACAACAGACCGACCAGTGTACCTATTCCACCAGAGTCCAGCTTGGCAAAGCGATGAGTTTATTGGGCTTACTCAGAAAGCACGGGTGAGGGGTTTCTTACAGGAGCATAGGTGACCACCCCCCCCAAAGCAGCTGAATCACGGTAAAGTCCAATCCCAGCCTGGTGACAACTTCCCCATAACTGCCCAGGTAGAGTATCCCCTTCAGTTAGCCCTCCACACTGTGTACACACTAGCACCTTCTGAGATCACACGAAGCTGAATGAGGGAGGGAGGCAGAGGAAGGAGTGAGTGACTGAAATCATAGGTGAGAATCTAATGACCATTCCCACCTGCTTCTTCTGGGAAGGAGGGGTTTCTTTTGAGGAGTCACAGGCGTGTAGCGATGATTATGGCCGTTAACTTAGAAGAGATCACTTGACACTCCCTATTATCCTGAGAGAACCTTTTGTAAAATCGAAGCTAATTTTCTAGGAAGCACCATAGGAATGATCTGTTCAAGTTGCGTCCTCCCTGTGGTCAGCGTGCTGACCCAGATCTCAATCTGGCTTGCTAACTAGGAAACCTGGAAATGTTTTAGGGCTGCCATTATACCACAACAAAAATTCTTATCATGACTCTGTGTTTCAGGCACAAAAATGTAGTAAATGTGTTGCATAACGTTACATTCGTATCGTGTGGTGTTATATAGTAAGCATAAATGGAGTTCATGTGTACCCTCGGGTCTCATCTCCCGAAGCATCTCTTGTATGCACAGAGATTCCAAAGTATGAAATCCAAGCATTTCTAGTCCTAAGCATTTCGGGTAAAGTTTCAACCCGTGCTTCAGGCAAGATATTAGTTCTCTCCCAGTTTGCATACTGGAAAAGTGTGGTTTCCATGGTTTCATCTAAGTTACTACTTTGAATTTTAAAAAGTAAGAGTCTCTGGGTTTGGAATGAATACAAAAGAAAGGCAGCTCTTCCAGGTATAGAAAGCTTATTGAGAGTGATAATCTACAAACAATATTATATGGCCACTCCAGGTTTCACTGTTTCATCTTCAAAGGAACATAGATGACATTGTCACTGTCCTAGATGTGCCAAACAAGGTGTTTCTTCAATCTCCCAATACAGCACTCTTATTTGAGAAAGGAGAGAAGAAAGAAAAGAAGGAAGGAAGGAAGGAAGGAAGGAAGGAAGGAAGGAAGGAAGGAAGGAAGGAAGGAAGGAGGAGAAGTGAATTTGCCAAAAATAAAAGGGGGAGGTAGAGTTCTTGGTTTCCTTGGCCACTGGATTGGTGTCCTGAGGACACGGGCACAAGGAGGAAGAACAATTCAGATCTTGAGTTCAGAGATCAAACTACCTCTCTAACATTTAATGTTGCTATGTGTTGTTGGGCATATTTGTGGACATTTCTAAGCCAAACCAAAAGATTTTTTTTTTTTTTTTTTAGGAAAGAAGAGATGGAAGGGCACTCACTGGGTTGAGTAGAGTTGGACACAGACAATGGTCCTTGTTTTTAAAACTAGGCTCCGCTGGATGTGGTCATGGCTTCCTTCTGCAACCAAGGCTGACCTGGCACTGATTTCCCAGTCAGCACCCTGAGAAGGAAATATTTTTTCAAGTAGGAACTGCCGAATAAGGATTCTCTGGACAAGGAAGTGAAGAGAGCCAAAGAGAGGAGACAGAGCAGGGAGAGTGATCCTGGATGAGGTCTAGCTTCATCCTCACCACCAGAGGGCATGAATTGTAGGACAACTTGTACGTCCATGTCCCCCACCCCAACTCCCATGAGGATAGAGAACAGGCTTCTTCCCACCCCACTGCACCCAGCAAACTACAAGACACCAGGGCTGTGGGCTGAGAAGTAAACTCTAGGGAATGTTCTAGAAATAAGCAGTGGCTGCCCTCATAGCAGGTGAGGGGTGGGAATCCAGTCTTTGAAAGCGATCTCAGAGATTATTACCAACATTGGCCATAGAGATGTATCAACCACTGCCTCAAAACCTAGGCCCCTTGTTGAGCATGGCTGCACACCAGCAATCTTAGCACTTGGAAGACGGAGGCTAGAGGCTAGAGTTCAAAGTCAGGCCTGGAAAAAAATGTCCAGGCCTTTAAGAGCACTGACTGCTCTTGCAGAGGACGTGGGTTTAGTTCCCAGAACCCACATGACATTCTGTAACTCCAGATCTAGGGCATCCAATACCCTCCTTCTGGCCTCGAAGGGCACCACGTACATACATGGTACACATACATACATGCAGGCCAAGCACTCATTTACATAAAATAAAAATATTTTTTTTAAAAAGTTCCAAGTTATTCTTAGCTACATAGAGAATTGGAAGCCAGCCTGCGGTACATGAGGATGTATCTTAAAAGAGGCAAAAAACCAAAACAAAAGAAAGCAAAAACCCTTCGGCCCTATCAACAACTTTGACCTTGAGGGCAAACACCAAGATTTATACTGCCTGCATGATCTCATCATTTCTTCTTTTCTCTCCTTTCAAAGCTTTCCCTTTATTGAACTATATTATAATTAAGCACAGTTACAAAAGACACACCAGCTCCATGTGCTTGTTGCAGACTGTCTTGTTGCTGTCAAAACATGGTTACAAACTAGATTTTTTTTTCTCCTACCAAGAGCTCAAACATGGATTAAAATATAGAACTCACCACAGGGGGTAGAAATCAGCTACTAGAACACAGTACATAGAGTAGAACCTATAAGAAGGCCCAGCAAGGAAGATAACCAAGAGTCTACATATTCTCCCAGAGATGGGCCACAATTTAAATGCTCTTGAAGCATATTGTAGGACCTCGCTAGCATCAGATAATAGAAAGAAGGGAAATACAGCACCCACACCCTCTTGAGGTCAAAATTTACTCTAATTTAATCCTCAGCACTAAAAAGAAAAAGAAAAACATTATTCTGAAACTTAGCAGCTATGTTGGATTTATTTTTCTAAGGTTCTGATTTATTTGACCTCATTAAGTCCCCATTTTACCATTTACTAAATGGGTAAAATAATATCTTTACATGGTTACAAGTAGAGCTAGACATGGCAGCAGGAGCCTGTAGTTGAGATATGAGGATTGGGAGTTCAAGGCAGGCCTATTCTAAAAAGTGAGTTGGAGGCCAGCCTGGGCTATAAGAGATCCCATTAAAAAAAACAAAATCTAGGTGGAAACCAAGCAATGGTTCATGTCTGTAATCCCAGTACTCAGACAGCTGAGGAGGAATACCACAAGTTTGGGGTTACCTTGGGCTACAGTATAAAACTCTGTCTTGAAATAAGTTACAGGTTAGAACTTTAAATAAAATATTTTAAAACTGCTTGACCTGGAGGTGCCAGAAGACATCAATAGTCTAGCACTTGGGGCATCTAGGCAGGAAGATTGAGAGCTCAAGGCCAATTTAGGCTACATGGTGAGCTCCTATCTCAAAGACAAAAAAAGAAAAAGATGTTTAAGATCCACTTGATTTTCTGCTTGATATATGTTGAGGGTTTTTATTTTATTTTTTTAAAATATAAAATGCATTTGTAAGATTTCTTCAAAAAATTGTCTTTGGCAAGGACAAGAACCTGAAAGATGAGGCCCTGGGGCATTATGATGGGCTACCTTCACCATTGTATCAAAACATATGAACACGGACTATTCAGACACATCTTGTTCTTGAAATTGATAACATGGTAGGTAGTATTTCTACATTTGGTCTGTTTGAGCTAAAATATTTCTGAACCCTTGCTACATTCACATCTACAGACCTGCATCCCTCAGATTCCTTCACATGCCACCATCCTCCATAATGCTTCCTTTCATCACTTAGAATTGGGTAATTCTGATGCCCATCAAGAGGTGGGAAAGGACACTCAGTAATGACAATGGATAAATCCAGGGATGTTAAACCCCAAACAATCTCTTACTGGGAAGATCTGTGCCACCACCTCCTGCAGAGCTTATTATTAATAATAGTCTATCAACCCCAAAGTAACACTGTTGATAATGTTGTAAACCTAGACCTCAAATTCTTCTACCCATAAATAAACTACTCAGTGCTCAGTGTGAACACAATACATCTTCCAGAAAAGCAGGTGCAGGTCTATCAAGGGACTAATGCACGGAATCCAGATCTAGCCTCTACCAAGAACTAATTATCATGTCAGAAAGCAGTTTAATGAAACCAGGCCCCTACTGCAACACTCACAACCCCTCAGTCTAAAACCGTGGGTGCCCAATTCGTAGGGAATCTACAAGTAACCAAAGACACAGGGCCTCATTATTTTCCATGGTGGCCATCCTAGCATTTTCAAATTGAAGTACATATGTCACTGTAAACCAGTTGCCTTTAATTTTTGCTTTATAGTACCATTGTTCACTGAATCACTTTTTTGTAGTTACAAGAATGAGTAGGTCAGACTTCGTGTTTTCTGGAGAGTAAAGAGGGCCTTACAAAGTGTTCGTGAAAAGCTTGAGCTAAGGATGGAACTCCATAGGCGGAGTGGCTGCCCCTCAGGAAGACCTGGGTTCGATTCCCAGCACTGTACACACTGGGTAGGATAGCTCACACCTGAACTCCAGCAGACAGGAGGTAGGTACAGGAGGATGAAAAGTTCAGGTAATCTTCCCTTTGCCGAATGGCGAATTAGAGGCTGCCTCCAGGGGAAGGGAGGAGGCAGGGAAATGACCCTGACTTGTCTGCAAGTCAGGGTCCCTTAGTTCAATGCCTGGAACCCACACAGTGGGAAGAGAGAATTGGTTCCGGAAAGTTGCCCTCTTGACCACACTCGGGCCATAGCATGTGTGTACATACATGGCAAAACCAACCAACCAGACAGGCAGACAGACAGACAGACAAGTCTTGTATTTTTAGAAGGCAAGACAAGATAGATCCGTCACTTGTCTAAGACACTGAAGTGCTGCTGTGATGTTTTGGTACCTGGCTTTTTCCATGAGATTTTTTTTTCTAGGAGTTTGGCCACAGGGAAGCCACAGGTGTGCTGCAGCTGAAGAAGGGGCACCCAGGTACTGACTCACGATGTCACTACACAAAGTACAACACAGGCTGGCACAGACAGCAAAAAGACACGGCTTCCCCGAATCCCTTGGTCACTAGAACCCCCAAAGCCAAGTGTGGCTCCCCAACACCCCCCCCCCCCACCAGGGAAAGCACACATGTTTCAAATCTAAGTGGAACACAAACTAGAAACACAAAGTACCTTAGATTTTTTTTTTCCTGAGAAATTAGCATCAACAGAAAGAAAAACAGCAATTGCCTCCACGGAAATAGCAACCCCTCCTCCTCGCCTGCAGCCATTTGGGTCGGAGATTGTTTGCATTAATAAGGCATTAGCCTTCTCTCTCTCTCTCTCTCTCTCTCTCTCTCTCTCTCTCTCTCTCTCT
>CAJQZJ010032054.1:162765-173678 GCA_907164525.1 Lophiomys imhausi | reverse complement strand
CTCTCTCTCTCTCTCTCTCTCTCTCTCTCTCTCTCTCTCTCTCTCTCCCTCCCTCCCTCCCTCCCTCCCTCTCTCTTGATTGTCAAATGCCAGCCGTTCAATGTCCCACATTTGCCGTGAAATTCAAGGCAATGAGGCTGACAGAATGTAATTTACTCGCATTGCAATATGCCAGGCCCATGGTTTGCTTTTCCAGCCTTCCAGGCCAGGGATCATATCCAGTGGCCTTTTTGAACTCTCAGAGAAGAAGCCAGGTTCCCTGAGTCACAAACAGCAAGAGTGTGGCCGGTGGGTGGCCAAGAGAGCAGATGACAGAGCCATCAGCACTGTGACAATTTTTGCCATTGAAGAAGAAGACCCCTGCCAACCTGAAGCAAGTGATTGCTCTCCTCAAGTTGCGAATTTCTTCACTTTTATCACCGATACCTTAAAATGAATGCAAATTTATAGGTCAAAAATGAAACACTCGGATTTATTCATCTCTGGAAAACGTAAATGAGCTGAGAATTTACTAGAGCATAGAACTAAACTGAACTTCATAAATAACCTGAGTGGATGAAACATTTCGTCATCATGCTGAAATTTTTTTGAAATGGAAAATAAAAGCCCACAGAAATCAGGGCATACAGAAAAAAAAAAAAGAGCATTGAAAAATGTTGGGGGAGATTGGGGGCAAGATTTTTCCATACACATAAAGTAGTCCTGCATTAAAAACCATTTATGGAATTTATGTTCAGGGCCATCTATCATGAAATTATTTGAAATAGTAAGAATTTTGGAATAAAATAAATGCCTAATAACATGGTGATCTATTAAATAAATTATCATCCATCTATACAATAGTGCCAATAAGAAATCCTATTGTAAATGTGTATTTAATAGCATGGGCAAATATTTCCAACATAATCTTAAATTTTAAAAGCAGTTTTAACCCTTTGCATAGTCTCACTAATGTGTGTGTGTATATGTGTGTGTGTTCATGAGAGTGTGTGCATGGGTGTGTGCATCTGTGTGCATATGTATGGGTATGCACATATCTATATGTATGTGTAGAAAGAGAAGACTCCAATATTTAAAGTTAGCAGTGACTAAATATAGGTGGTGAGACTACATTTTACTTTTATTTTGTGTGTTATTCTCTAATTTGAGAAAGTGTTTTATATGAAATATCCATGTTGTTAAGAAAAGGGAGATCTTTAGAAATTAAAATAATCTCACTTCTAAGGACAATGTACTGTACAGAAGTTCCAACATTTTCTAGTATATATTCCTTTAAGTAATACCCATGTTGGAAGAATAAAAAATTCTTCTATAGAAAATATAGAACAAGAATGAGATTAGCAGAGGACTCCACTCTGAAAGAAAACCCACACATTTGCTTATCTTTTCTTTGTGCAATGTAGATATGGTTTATGTATGTGGATATGTTCACGTGTCCGTATGCACATGTATGCATTGGATGCAGACATCTGTGCACCTGTGTGTGGAGGTCAGAGGTCAACATCCAGTGTCGTCCTCAGTCACGTCCCACATTTTTGAGAGTGCATCTCTCACTGAATTGACTACTGATCCCGCTAGACTGGCTGGCCAGAGAGCCCAGGTATCCACTTGTGTCTGCCTCCCCAGCACTGGAATTCCAAGCCCACTGCACACTGCTCCCTGATTTTTGTGTGAGATCTGGGCATAGGAACTCGGGTCCTCATGCTTGTACCAGCAAGCCCTTTAACTCACTGAGTCATCTTCTCGGGTTATTCTTGTTTTCTTAAATTCTTAATTTCACATTTCTTTTTTTTTTTTAATACTTTATTTTTTTTTCTTCAAGTTACATCTCAGTAACAAACCCCTCCCTATTCCCCCTTCCTAACCCGCCCTTCCACCCTCTTCCCTCCAGAGGTTTCCCCTTTCAGTCCAACAGCTGGTTCCTTCTCTTATAACAGTAAGTATTATACAAAACAATAGATATAAATATGCTAATTTCACATTTCTTAAATTCACATTTAAAAGATACTTCTAGGGCTGGGGCAATGAGTCAAGGGCAAAGAATGCTTGCTGCACAAGTATGAGGACTTGCGTCCAATCTCCGGCCGCCATGTGAGAAGCTGAGCTCCGATGGACTCCCCTGTAAACCCAGCACTGTTGCATTCAGAGAAAGGAGGATTAACGGAGTTTCTAGCAGAAATTGCAGCAACCTAGCAGAAATTGCAAGCTCTAGGGTTAAAGATGCTGACGGAAAAGAAAAGGGTTCAAGGTGATAGAAGATGGCATCCTACGTTCATCTATACACACACCACACACACTCACATTCACACTCACAGACACACACATAGATTCACACTCAAATTCACACTCACAGACACACACACAGATTCACACTCACAGACACACACTCACCACAGACATTCACACACCAAAAATAAATTTTTATACTAAAATAAAGCACCATCTGATTACTAACGGATTTGGAGAAACCCATTTCCAAATGTCAGTGGTCAATAAATGTCAAATGAATACTTTATTTAGTAATTAACAAGAGTGTGGTTTCCAGAAGTTATTAGGAATGATTGACACTGTGAGGTCCCAATCAGGTACCCACTCTTCAACAGTTCCTGATAGGTCTTGTTCAGCCTGGTGACTGCCCCACCCCCTACCGTAGCAAATGAAAATAGAAATGTCTACAAAAGAGAATAGATTTACAGTCTTCACAGAACCCAGAAACAGTAAAAGGCATGGGGGGGGGGGAGTGGCCATGCACCATTATTGTTTGGACAGATGTGAATACAGCTTCCTCTCAAATAGTATAGAACAAACATTCAACTTAAAGTCCAAAATCATACCAGCTGTGGCCAATCAGAGAGCAGCACAGAAACCAAAACCCATGGGCAGAAGATAGAAAACACAGCAAGAGCCTTCCCTACCAATTAAAGGTAGTCAATATTGATTATCTGAGGGATTGCCATGCTCAGAAAGCAAATTAGAAACTCAATACCTGAATTCCTAAATGTAGTTATCAACTTCAGAGTTTTATCTCATAAAACCAATTCAGCTTAGAGTTTAATTCTATTAAATTAGGGCTTAGAAATAAAATTTGCTCTAGAATGAATGCATCATTAGCTTGAAAATGCAATATACTGAAACCCAAAATGTGCTGTATTACAGTTTAAAGAATAAATGAGTAAAGATGGCATCTAAACATACTTCTCCCTAAATATATTTATGATGACAAAAGTGATGTTCCCTCAAGACATAAAGTGCTGTGCTTTGCCTACAGGTGGCTGTTTACTCTTTGCTCTCAGACCTCTTAATTCCAAAAAAATAAAATTAAAATTAAAAAGAATGCTAATTCTAAAAGGCTGGACTGTGGATGACCCTTTCTCTCTCAGTTGCTCTACAGTAAGCCACATAGGCTACATGGGTTGGTCCAGAGGCATTTTGTTTTGGTTTGTGATGAGGCCTCACTATGTAGCATAGGCTGGCCTTGAACTCACGATCCACCTGCTTCACCCTCCCATGTGCTGGGATTACAACATGTACCATCATTTCTGGCTAGTCGAAGGGCTCCATGGATCAAGGTAAAGACAAACAGAAAGACCATAAAAGAAACTGCCCCTCAAAGAAAGAGCATCCTTCGTCCCTGTCTCAGTATCTTGTAGAACTAGACAATGTTCCCCTGACCAAAACTAGCAAAGGGCTCGTCCTGGATTCTGCTCCCCCGACCTCTGCCCTAGGAGTATTGGGGCAAACTACTCAAGGAAATCTTGGTGGTTATACATTTGATAGGAATATCACAAGACAAGAATGGTGAATAAAATAGAAAGAGACCGTGATTGTGTCAAAGAACCTCATGGAAAGTCTGCACATTCAAAGCTACAGATCCTGCAAGGGCTACTGCTGATCTTCATATAGTCCTATACCATATTGGTCCGTATATCAGGATGCTCTGGTGACAACAAAAGACCCTTATTACAATCCTTGGCCTTCCAGTATCCTGTAATAAAATCACACAGTCTCATCTATTAAACAAACAAGCATCACAATGTCTCAGAAATAGCTGCCATGTGGGCTCGTGTCTGGGAAGAATTTCAACACAAGAGTGAAGTACAAAGCTCTCAGGAAAGATGCATAGACAGCTTCTACAATAAGAGAAGATCATGGCCTGAGCTGGTTTGAAAATAGGGACTTCAGGTGAATCCTATCACGTTGATGGAGTTCTCAGCACTGTAATCATGTGCTGTTTTCTGTACATTACGATGCAGTTGGAATATTGAACAAAAAGGAGATCTCATGTTGCTCTGGCTTCTAACCACTCACAAGCCTATCTTCCTCCTTTCCAATGTCTTCCTCTGTCTTTCTTTGTACAAACCTAATTGCCTATTGGAAAGGGGGAAAAATATACCATCTAAGGGAACATAAGAGATGGAAAACCCTCACCTTTCCCTTGGGAGAAGACAGCCGAGTGGCTAAATGCCAGCATTTCCCAGTTTCCCTCACAATAGGGAACTAGGTCCAAAGATTCTCTGAGGACAGTTAGGAGACTCCAGGTGAGGACTGATGTCCCTCAATGTCTGAAGTAACCTTGGGGAATATCCTTAACTTCTTACTTCGTAAACATGACCCCTGCAGCCACCAACAATGCTGAGAAAGCCCGCTGAGCAGTGTCCTTAGATTGCCCAGGGAACAGTCAAAAGTCAGACGATTTTGTAAATTGAAGCTTTGAAGACCCACCGAATACCTTCCATGTCCTCACTTGCGGCCTCTCCCAACCTGTCGGTCATATGGGACAAGGGGAAGGTTTTTCAAATTCAAAGTCCACAGGCCACTAAGGAGGTATGTGATTCTGAAGAAGCCCTTGACTCCCTCCAGCACCCAGCTTCCTTTACTTGTCCAAGGAGTAGAGCAGAGTATATATAGGCTTGTTCCTGACTTGGGACTTTGCAGTTCCAGGCAGTGAGCAGCAAAAGAATGCTGGATAATTAAGAAAGGTCCATTGCCTGGACAGTCTCATGATTTGAGCACTCGAGAGGAAGAGGCTAGGGGATCAAGAGTTTGAAGCCAGCTGGGAGCACATAGGAAGACGCTGCCTAGAAAATAAGGGGGGTTCTGGATGTACTTCAGTAGAACACATACTACAAGTCCAAGCACGCCCAAGGCCTTGGGTTTGATCCCAAGCACTAGAGGAGGAAAAAAAGTGTTAAAGAGAAAAGCAGCTGCAAGAAAGCAATCCCCACAACTGCCACAAGCCAGCAAGAAGAAGGCAGAAGGCAGAAGGTGAGCCACATACTTCTCAGAAAGGAGAGGGGAACCCAAAGAGAAGCTGAGTCATTGGGCTGAGACTTAAAGACAACCCCACTGGAGTCTTCACCAACTTTCAACCCAGGACTCTTAGGACATCAGCGAGGTGTGCTTTGGGCTCAGCATTTCTAGGGTGGCCCCGTACTGCCTATTGGGGCGTGAAGATAAGGTCACAGACATAAGAGAGTCCCAGCAAACGTCTGCTTTGTGTGGCTGGAGCCGCCTGCCTACAAAACACCAAAGAGACAGGAACCGCTAATTTAAACAATAAAATGCAAAGTCACACAGCCCAGTTCAAATCATGTTTGACAGTAAAGGTCACCACATCTTTTCCCTGTCGTTTAAGACTACAGCCTTGATCATCGCCCGATGCAGACAAAAACACCACAACGAAGACAGGCTATGCTGGATCAAAATCCCCCCAAAGTTCTTCTCTACTTAAAAAAAAAAAAAAAAAGCTCATGAATTGGCAAATGACTAACAATCTGAAAAATGAAAAACAGAATTTTCCTTGGTGTGCATCACCACGTGAGAAGTAGCCAAAGTTTACCCAAGGAGCAGAACCAACTTGCCTCTGAAGCCTCCGTATTCCTCCTGCATTTGTGGCTGTTGCCACGTTTTCACTTTGATCATGATTTTCTTAACTGCTTCTTCTCTTCTTGCCTTTTTTTCTCCCCTTCTGTTAATTCTTCTAGTCCCACCAATCATACAAAGCAGCAAGGCATATGAGTTTTTTTTTTTTTTAAATTGCTCAAACCGGTGGTAAGTTTCATTGTCTGTAAAGAAAATAACTTTGACCTCCAACATGTGTTTTCAATAGAAATGCATCACGTAAAAAGTGAGAGACCTCTTGCCTATTACAGCAATTCGCAAAGAGCCTGTTGGGTCTTTACAGAAAGATCTGACTTGTAGCCCAGTGGGGCTGGGGATGAGATAAAGCAGACTCCCTCCGCAGCACCTTCTCTGGGCCTGTTTTTCATTTCTCCCATGCTGTCTCCTAAAGACACTAGCACTTGATAAAAACTTCAGGCCCTCTTGGTGCTGAATGTGGCTCGCCATTTCTTTGCCAATGATGAAAACCATCAGTGCAGGGCCAGAGAGATGACTAACAGTGTAAGAGCCCTTGCCGCCAAGCCTAATGACCTGAGTTCGATCCCTGGGGTCCACATCATGGAAGAAAAGAACAAACTCCCACAAGTTGTCCTCTGATTTCCACACAGCTATGCCCATACAGGGAGGGAGGGTGGGGGAGGTAGAGAGGGCCGGAAAGAAAGAGAAAGAGAGGGAGAGGCACAGCTTCACCATTAAACTCAGAACAAACATCAGGAACCCACTTCCTAGAATCCACCCAGTCCTTCCTCCTGTGTATACATCCTCACTTGAAGCTTCCCCACAGGGCAGGATGAAGCATTCTTTTTTTTTTTTTCCTCTTTATTTTTTATTTCTTCAAGTTACATCTCAATCGCATTCCCCTCCCTACTCCCCCCTCCAGTCCCACCCTCCCACCTTCAACCCCCGATTCTCTTCCCTTTTTTTTTTTTTTAAGTTTAAGGTATATCTTATTTCCCCCAACAGTTCCCCTTTTCAGTCCAACAAATGGCTCTTTCTCTTATAATAATAAATACAATACAAAACAACAGAGGTAATTAGGCCACAGTTATAAGAGTTACATGGTTTAGCGTACATTTCCAATGACCAGTCCATATGTATTTGGTACCTGATTTTAACTTTCTACTATCTAACCATCTCCATGAGTTTAAAGTTCTATATCTAACTCAACATTCATACTAACTTGCAACACAATTTTAAAAGCATCAGGATGAAGCATTCTTTAAATGTCTGCTTTCTACATTTTTCTACATTCTTTGATAGAAATAACACTCCTCATACAATTTTGAAAGTATTTCTAAATTATTATGGATTTAAAGGGCTAGGGGGTTTTCAGTGGGTAAAGGGCTTGCTGTATTGACCTGAAAACCTGAGGTCAGGTGTCCAGCACCCATGTAAGATTCAGGCACAATAACCCCAAGACACTGTGGGAGAGACAAAGACAGGTAGATGTAGAAAAATCTAATTAAATTATGTTGGGAGCCATTTGTAGAAAAATGGCTAATTAAATTATTTACTTAGTATTTAGATTATGGTTAATTGGTCGGCAGTTGTTAATCCTTAACCCACCATTATAAATGAGCACACAGATACCACATAGATTTTAACAAGCTTTGGCCTGGATTGAGCAACCCTGGCCCATCCAAGCTAGCTCTTAATTCTAGTCCCCAAATATAACCCCATATATACATATGACCCCTTGGTTGTTATTCTCCATGACAATGTTCCAGGCCACATGGAATGATGTTCTTTTCTCTAACCCATGGCGTGTGTCCTCCTTCCTGCTCCAGCTGCTTGTCCTGGATTCTATCATAGGCTTCTTCTACCCATGAACCTCTCTGCTTCAGAAGCCCCACACCTTAGTCCCGCCTAACTCTGTCTTTGCCCAATCTCAGGCCTCAGCATTTATTCAACCAATCAGGAAAAATGATTAGAAAATAAAGTAACAGACAGCAAGCAGGACCAATTAATTAACATTTAGAATGCATAACATCACCCCATCAATTCTTTCGTCTAATAAAAAGGCTAAATTTTTTAACCCATATAGTAAAAACAGAACAAATATGAAACAATCAAGAAAACCATATATAAAAGTTACACACATAATGTTTAGCCTATTTGTATCAGGCAATTTTTAAGAAGAAAAAAATCATCTATGCATGTCTAAAGTTCTGAACCTAAATATTTTCTATCATATCCTATATTTATAAATGTAAAGATTTCATTTAGATTTGAAAATACTGTTTTAAATTCTTCAACAGTTCAATTTTAATTGAAATTTTATATCTATTTTGTCTTCAAACCCATCAAAGATATAAGAAGGAATAAAGCTGAGCAGCTTCCAAAAAGAAAAAAAAAATGACAATTTGTTGCCTAGACAGTCTCAAATATCTCTCAGTACCATTGGAGCATCATCTTCAGCCTCCTGGGCAAACATATCTCACAGAGTAAATTGTGCAGCAGGAAATAAGGATTTTTCCACTCTGTCTCTGCAGAATCAGGCCATTGACTTACCTGCATTTAAGCTCTAGTCCATCTTTAGACTGTATATAGTCTGTTGAGAAAGCAGGGGCATTTTTGTCCAATAGGTGGATCTCGGAGGCTGGATAGCCAGCTAGTCTAGCCCAAGAGTAAGCTCCAGGTTCAGTAAGACACTCTTTATCTCAAATATTAAGGTAGAGAGTAATACAGGAAGACACATGATATTGACTTCTGGCCTCTGCACATACATGTGCAAATAAGTACATATAATATACATAACACATACACACACACAAAGAATTTTTGAATCAAAGTCAAGTCATGTGTTGAAGTCACAGCTCAGGTTCTAGGTTCTTCATTGCTTTTTGAGGGAATCTCAAAAGCTGAGGTGGGGGTAAGGGGTGGGGTGGAGGACTCTTCTCACATAAAAAGAAGGATGCCAAGGACACCAGAGGGCTTCTGAAGCAGCATCCTTGAGGTCTTGGTGGTAGGTAAATTTCTGTGTATAAATTATTTGGTACTCTGCCTCTTTTCCTTCAACTAAAAAGAGGACATTGGGAGCTAGATAGATAGCTCAGTAGTTAAGAGCACTAGATGTTTTTGGAGAGGATCCAGGTTTTCTTCCCATGACCTACATGGTACCTCATAACCATTTTAGAACCCTGGTTCCAGAGGAATGGAATACCCTCTTCTGACCTCTGCAAGCATCAGGCTTGTACATGGTGCACATACATACATACAGGTGAAAGATTCATACACATAAAATAAATAAATATTTTTTAAAAAGTCTAAATATATAAGCATTTACATGAAATCACCTATACTGTAATGGAATATTCCAAGGGCATGATTTGTGTGTAAATAGAGGGGCTTGGTGGCGATTGTTTCCCCAAATCCCCAGGAGTGCCTTCCCATCTGGCTTAGCTTCCCAAGGGAGAATCTCGGAGCCCAATGTGCTGGCTTCCCAGGTAACCTCCATCCATAGAGCAGCAGTACTTCTACGGGTTAGGTGGAGATTGAGGCCAGTTATGACAGCTGGAACACCCATCCCCATCTGGATGTCAGAGATGTTGGGTGCATGAGGAGTTGTAAGGACTCGTAACACCTGGGAACAGTGTCATTTCATTTCCGCCATACTTTTACAGGTCAAACCACTGATGATGTAATATCAGATTCAAGGGGTGAACTAAGAGCTCATAAAGGAATTAAACCAAGCATGTTTCATTTCTAGCTCACGACAACCCTCCCTTCTCCTAAGGGTGCCTAACAACTCCCATGCTAGGCTATGTCAGGTTCCCCTTTTTCATTTTCTCACTCTACCCTGTCCACCTTATTACTACCCTGAACATGTCCTTCACGGTATAGCTATCCTGATAATTTGTGTTCCACTTTGACTTCTGGGCATACCCTTTGGTGTGAACCACAGTATCTGGTACGGAGGAGTTAACCAGGATCCCCGAGTGAGTAAAAGATGGCTTTGGGAGCAAGCACAAAACTGAGCTCTGACCTGGAATAATTTTGGCAGTTCAGAAAACAGACACAGGAGGCAGAAAGCCCTGGGCATGTTCGGTGATGTCAGTGATAAGTGAGGCCCTGAGCCAAAGGTTGGAAGTCCCAGCGCTGTAGTAAGCTACTGGGGATATTTAAAGCATGCAGTAAGCTACTGATATTTAAGGCATGCCAAATGGAAGGCCTTCTTTTGGAAAACTTAGAAAGCACATAGTAAGAGAAACTTAAAAATCCCTTGTGCTGGGGAGATGGCTCAGTGGCTAATATCAAAGCATGAGGACCTGAGTTGGATCCTCAGCACCCATATAAACAAAAAGCTAGTTGTGGCTATATATGCTTGTGACCTCAGCACTATGGATCTGGGGAGAGACTGGAGAGTAGTTGGGACTTGCTGGCCACCAGCCTAACTGAAAAATGACAAGTTCCTGGTTCAGTGAGAGAGAAAGACTGTTTCTTAAGGAAATAAGGTGATAATAGAGATAATAGGGGAAAACACTCCATGCCTTTTTCTGACCTCCACATGTGCCTGCGTGTGTTCCTATACATTCATGTACACACACACATACAGACACACACAATTTGAGCTGTCATTACTATAGTACATACTCTGTGATCATTTTTATCGGAATAATTAGGCTCTCAGTGTGTTAGTTTAGTGACAGAAATCATGAAACAAAAAAAGCCGCTGAAAACATGCTTCAATTCTACGCTCACTCTTTCATAATATTTGTGATGAGTTCCTCCTGAATGTAGTCTACTCAGTCATTGGCAAGCTGTAAGGAATATAAAGAGGGCACACGTATCACCATGCATCAGAAGCCCAAGACAAATACAGAAAAGACTTTCATACAATATCAGAATTGATCTATGAATTTTGAGTTGTTTAGGAATCAAGAGGGTGTTCTGGATCTAAGAAGATAATTTAAAAATTATGAGGCAAGTTAGTATGAAAGCTGAGTTAGATATAGAACTTTAAACTCATGGAGATGGTTAGATAGTAGAATGTTAAAGTCAGGTGTCAAATA
>CAJQZJ010032054.1:136191-158713 GCA_907164525.1 Lophiomys imhausi | reverse complement strand
CACACACACACACACACACACACACACACACACACACACACACACACTTTCATTCTTTCTTAGGACTTTATAATCTTCTTTAAACCATTTTTCTAGCTTGCAAATTCTATCCTTTGAAAATGGTAAACGTTGTCCTGTTAAATTTAAATTAAGATGAAAGGCCCCAAAACTCTGGACAGCCTTCTCCTGGTCAGTGTCCTTTAGGAATACATATTAACCTCCCCAGTCACCCAACATGTTTATAACACTCTCCTAAAAACCTTATCATGGTCAAGGTACACATCGATTGTACAACTTTGAAGACACAGTTGGGAGCAATGCTTCAGATTCGAAGTTTAGGAACCTACAGGGTGTTTGAGAAAAGACAGCATTTTAAATATGACTCATGAATAAGCAAACAGCCCCTACCACCCAAATCAACGTGAAGAGTAAACACGAAGGGAATGTTTAGTTGAGTTTTAGACATCGTTTGACTAGGGGAAAGTGCTGAAACTTATCAGTAGAGAATGAATTATGTCAATACCCCCAAAATGAAGCAACTGCAGAGAACTATCTTCAAGCAAACGCAAATGTTACCCAGGCAAAGGGTAGCTGTTTATGCACCACAGATAAAATACACTACTACAAAGGGCTTTGCCCATGTGAAAGATAACCAGGAAATGCTTTCAAACAGGGAGGATGGATACACACACAGATCTTACTTGCATATTTGCCTGAGTGCACTTAAGGTTTGTCATGGGAAATAAAAAGATGCTTATATGGAGGAAAAAAAGGTCAGCTGTTATGTTAACTCATTCCTAGCTGTCATTCAAAGTCCAATCTCCCACTATGGAATAAGCATCTGTAGGGCCACACAGCAGCATTCCTTATGCATGGGATGTAAAAAGAAGGCAAAAGGCATCTCATGATTTCTAACCCTGCTTCCTGTATGCTTGGGAAGAAGGAGAGGACCCTGCTCTGTACCAGTTTCATGTAGATAGAGACTACATCATTTACATGTGAGATCGTAGGAACTCAGCCTCCCACAAAGCCAATATTCAGTAAACATTTATTTCATCCAATCAACTCCTGTGTTTTCTTTCATAGCCCAGCCTCCAAATGGACATCAAATAGCTCATTCAAGCCTCCTTATTGTCTAGAAGGTACTACTGAGCTACTTCCTAATACTGAGTGTTTATATGAAGGCCAAATTCTCTTTTCCACCTCCCCCCCCTATATATTTATATGTACATCATATTTTGGAATAAAAGCAGGTCTCTGACAACCAGTTTATACACAGTTGAGGTTTGTTGCTACCATTTTGAATAACTCAGGGACCCAGAGGGAATCTGTCCCACTGGGCATCCGACTAGTCATGTGAGTTAGATATTTCCTGTCAATTCTGAGGCTGAAGGCAATATCAGCAACAAAGCATTGGCTCCAGCCAATCCTCGGAGCCAGGGAGCATCACTCCATGAAGAGCAGGTCACACATCTGCTGGGTCACATGAGAGGAAGACAAGTTACATGGAAAAAGAACCCAGAGCAAGAACAGAAAGAGGAAACAGCCAAACAGCATTCACACTAATCTGCCCCAAGCCTCAAAACAGCTCTATTTCCTAAGTTTCAGGGGACTTATCAGAGAACTATCCCTCATTCTCCCTGTATCTCTTAGACAAGGCTTGACCTGGAAAATGGCATTTGGAAAGGTTATCACAGCAAACTCCTTTTTATTTGCCCATAAAATCACTTAGGAGAAAATGCATTGAAATTGGAGACAGAAGTCCCAATTCAAATTAGGTTCAACATCAAATCAAGACCGTGGGGGTGTTAAGGTTTCTCCTAAGTCTCAGTAGCCAGTATCTGCTCTCCCCTGCCTTTTACAGACTTGAACATGAACATGAGATTTCAGGTGGCTGTTCTTGTATGGAAGAAAACCCTAACACATAAATACTTGTTCCAGGAACTCTTTACCTGGGTAGGCAAACAAGTGTCTCCCCACTCCTTGCCATGCCTAGATACCCCAGCACCTTGCCATAACACCAGGCTATCTGTAATTAGGGAAGAATTATATACAATGAGCTAAAAGACACAAGAGAGAGTGCTTGAAATTGGATAAGGGTCCACTGACCTTGTCACAGGGGTCCTTTCATGAGAGAACATCAACAGCCAATGGGCATCATGATGAGGTTCTCTTGTGGTTGGTTAATCACAGTTGCTATGGTGATGATGTTGGGAAGTTTTGTTCAGCCCTATCCAATAACTACTTTCTCCTTAAAATTTGTATTTAGTTTCCCATAGGACCAGCTACAACTCACTGACATTTCTTTTTTCATCTTAGGAAAATATCTCCCACTGGCTCAGCAGCACATAGGCCAACTGAAGAGAGAACACCATCCTTGCTGGTCTCCTATCCTTGCGCTGTATTTACCAGTGAGTGGGGATTCCAAGAAGATCATCCAACAGATGGATAAGAATGAGTATTCAAAATAGATA
This sequence comes from Lophiomys imhausi, assembly GCA_907164525.1. NCBI lineage: Eukaryota > Metazoa > Chordata > Mammalia > Rodentia > Muridae > Lophiomys > Lophiomys imhausi. The sequence goes on along the minus strand of CAJQZJ010032054.1, from coordinate 156,239 downwards.
GCATTGTAAGTTCTAATCCTTTACCTTATTGGCACAAATGCACAGAAAGCCACTTGTTAGTCGAGTCAGTCCCTTGCATGCCACTGCCATGCCAGATTCGAGCCATCATGTCATAGCTGGCCCAGAAAAAAAGAAATGCTAGGATCCCAGGCACCAGGAGTGAGCAGCTTATTAAGATCTGAAAAGCTGTCATCCACGCTGAAAGGACTTGCATCAGTCACCCAGATATATTTTAAACCGCCTGTCCACAAGAAAACTTTAATAATGCAGCCTTGCTCTGTCTTGTGAGAGGAAAGGCAATTTTACTTCTTCTATTAACCCAACATGATTACAATGGCTTATTTCATGGAATATTAAGTTCAAATTCTGCTCCCTGGGAGGACAATAAAGAGAGAGAGAGAGAGAGAGAGAGAGAGAGAGAGAGAGAATGTGTGTGCACGCTCTTATGACTTTGCCCTAAATAGCCACAGGACCACAGTTCCTCGGTGCTTGAAGGCATCTAAGCTATCGTCTCTGATAATTCAATAATGGTGGAATAAATTAATGGCCAAATAATAACCTGAAAATATGATGGTATGGAAAGCAAAGTGTTACCTCCAGAGAGGAACAGCACAGTGAAGCTCATGGCCATCTCCCACCAAGGCCTCTCTTAAGAAAACCAAGTACTTATTGGAAACCTTTGATGGTAGTGGTCTCACTGTGAGAGGTGACTAGGCTAGCCCACCAAATGCTAGAGAGGCAACATACAGCTTCAAAACCCCTGAGCTAGAGAGATGGTTAGGGACATAAAACAGGGCTTCCTCTAAGAAGTACCAGGAAGAACTACATCTAGGAGTTATGTCAAAGAATAACAGCACTAATGAACAACGGTGGGCTGATTATGACAGGGTCACCTGGGATTCCCCGAAGTCCAGCTGCAGGATTTCACAGCCAACTTTGTGACTCATATGTCCACTTCTACTGCAAATGAATAACTGAGCAGGTTAAGAGCTACAGTTAGCTACCCAATAACCCTAAGAGCCAACAGGTACCCTCTGCCTGCTTCTCAGGAACCGTGGCCAATACTTGTTCGTGATGGCTTCCAATTCCCATCCAAAATGGCTCCTGTCCTCCAGCGAAGCACCACCAAAAAAAAAATGGGATAAGATCCTTTTAGAGTAAACAGCAGGAGGAAGGAAGTTCACTCCCCCTGGCTCTGTGCGCCATATGAGTAGCACATGAATAGTGACAGAGGCTGGACAGTTGTCTTCGAGAAATGTAATTCATATCATCCATGGCAGGAAACCATTTCTCCACCCTGGATTCCCACAGAAAATGTTAACCGCACAGGAAGGGAGCCATAGATGGTTAACTAGTCATGGTATTGGTGATGATGGTAGCAATGATGGTGCTGGTGGCCAGATTAGCCAGCCCTACACCTCACCTGAAAACATCCAAGTCATGAAAAAAATAAAAAAAGATTTTTAGATACATGTTAAAGAAAGCCCTCTCAGTCTCTCTATTTTTTTCCATAGTGGCATTTTATGATAATAAAAAAAAAACATGCCGAATGAGCGAGCACACATCAATGGCTCAGAAACAACACAGTACCTGACCGGTCTGATTTGTCACTATTTTTGTTTTTTACAGTGGGGGAAAAAAATTTCATGTCCCTCTAACATTTTTATTTAAGAAATGCAAATGGTAAATGGGATTATAATCAAAAGTCAATGAACCCAAAGAATGTTGGAAGTTAAATGGCCATAGAAATAGGGCTATGAAAGGGGGGGACTGTATATGAGCACAATGCTGTTTATTTTCACTCTCTCTAGAGGAGCCCTCTGTCTGTGGCTCACGTGAGGAAATCATCTGATAAGAAGAGCAAGGCTAAATGGCAAAAGGCAAACATCCCATCCTGGTGTATTTCCTCAGCCCTGACCTTCAGATAAAAATCGTACAGAAATCTGCAAAACCTGCACACATCCAGCACTCCACACTGCCAACATTTTCAGACACAACAGTCAGAAGAAAGGGGGGGGGGGAGCAGAAAGAAAAGAAACAAAGGTCCAGCTACTGAAAACAGTTTGCCTTTTGCCTTTAGTGTGTCAGGATTAGGGTCAGAAGAATGAGATGACTGCTCTGGCCATTTTGTCCTCAAATGTGCGTGTTAGGAAGCACATGTGCAAAGAACACACATGTGTGCCTATCATTTTTATATGTGCATGCAAGCAAGATGGAGTGTGTGGGGAGCTTACAGGAGATGTATACATGCCGTGTTCATATTTAAGGGGGGGGAAGACTTCAAACGGTAAAAATTTATTGCACTGTGAAATTAGCTAAAATTATGACAACTGTAAGAAAAAATTATGCGGGCAAAATTTGGGTCTGGTGGAAGAATTCTTTGATGTCTGGATTCCAATTTAACCCCCGACTGAGTTCTAAGAATCAAATGAACAAAGTATATCATACACCCCAAGTCTGCCTGTCAACGCTAGTCATCATTTTTTATTTTATTCTTTCCAGCTGCATGTGTTTACAAGACTCTTCTGACATTTCCTCCCCTCAGAATGTACACACTGACTGCTACGGGCAGTTGCCAAATGCATTTGTAAAACAGCTCAACCCCGTGTTTGTTTATTCATTGTGCGTCTCCATCAGTCTCAATAAATATGTACCACTCTAATTTTTTACATTTGCTATTATGTCAGACCTTCGTATATTTGACTTATGTGTTTACATGTGAATATAAACAACCCACATTTTTAAAATATCTGAAGGACATGATGCAAATAAAATGGCGTATTCACATGCAAAATTTCACACCGATGCTCGTCTGACTGTCTAAAATAGATTCAAAGGGTTTTTTTTTTTTTTTAATGATGAGAGTTATACTGGCAGAGTTTTTGAAACATCCCTGTGTCTACTAATAATATAAGATTCCTATCTTGATACAAAACATTGCCTGTGTGTAACAGAACACACCTATGAATGTGTTTTTCGCGTGGATAAGGGTAGCAGTGGTGGATGGCAATGCTTAGAGAACACTGGGAACAGCGTGCAGATAAAATCCACACACAAACACAATTGTACCCGGATATATGCCTATCAAGTGAGCTAAGTCCCCAAATATTTTAAGGCAGTTATAAATATTTAAAATGGCAATAATAAATCTAGGTTGCTTAAAGAACATTTCCAAATAACATGAAATATTTACTTTCCCCCACCCAACCCATAAAAAGATAAGATTTATCACAAAATGTTTTGAGGAATAATCAGCCATTTTGAGCTAATATATTTTAATATTTATACACATGACACATACTGAATATAAATGATACATTGTGATTTCCCATAGTGTATGGAATTTATACAATTAACTCCGAGATCCAATGGCTTCAAGGCACGTAAGGAGCAAATACACTTACAAGGTTTTGCTGATTATTGTTATAAATCTTATAAAGCGTAAAAGAATTAAAGTATATTCTGTTTACACCATTCATTACAAACTATGTTGTATAAAAGTAGTATTATTTCTTATTAAAAGATTTATATTTTTCTGCCTTTTTCTTTTATGAGGTAAATTTATTTGCCAGTGTTAAAAAAAAAAAAAAAAACTTTCTATTTTTTCTACTTCCAAATACGCGTTTGAAATATATCCTAAGTTTCAATAACAATTTTCGAGTTAGTTCTCAAGGGCTATATTTGTACACAATAATTGCACAAACATTCAGGAATTATCCTTTTGGTTTCCCCAAAGTGCTTAAATTTAAAAAGAATCAAATAATAAAAGCATGATGGGACAACGTGCTTATTTTCTGCACATCTGATGGCCATTTACATATGTATGTATGCCCTTGTTTATACATGTCCATTTCTAGTACACCATTAATCAACAATGACAAAGCCATGTTATCAATCTATCTATGTTGGACTTTAAATGTTTTAATATTTATACAAACCACATCAAAAATATATGTGTGATTCTGCTTTTCAGAATAAGAGACTCGGGTCTCTCATGGAGATGTTTTCCACTAACTCTTTGTACCCTCTCCTATCCATATGCAATGTTTAAATACACCTGTGACAAAAAGGAAAAAAATGCAATAAATTCAGCAACATGCTTCAAATCTTCCACTGTCTGAATATTGTTGTTGTTGTTTGTAAAGAAGCCCAAAGCCGAGAAGCCTCTGAAATGGGAAACGGAAACATCTCAGCATATCCTTGCATGATCCAGGGGTTGTCCAGCCATGAGGGAAAGGGGACTGGGTTCTACAGCTGCTTCTCAAATCGGCTTTCACTCCTCGAATGATTGCCTGCTGCTGAGCCTGAATTTGTAGGCAGCCATGAAAAACAATCCGTAAGATTGATCTACCTCTGAGGGGAACCTCTGGAGAAACACATAAGTTTTATCAAATCCATGTGCACTTACATCACCCAAGGTCCTATTACCTGCAGGAACGCTGGCTGCATACAAGCTCGGGCTAATGTCATTAATGTATTTACCTGCATTGAGATACATACATAATCAATCTCCTGCCTAGGTCTTGAGGATATGACCCACACACAGGCTCTATGTGTATGTCCTACCCAGAATAAGTATCCATTAATCTGCACATCTACATCAGGTAAACAATGGGATCACATCCCTTCCTTTCTGCTTGTTGCTCTAACAACTCTAGCTATCAAACGGAAGAAAATGCCGAAGTCAAGGAATGGCTCCTTTCATTCCCTACTCAATTCAGAAAAGTGGGGTAGAAATTCAGGACCTTTGCTCCCCATCCACACTTCAAATAGGAATACTGGGAAAACTTAGAAAATACTGTTTTTCTTGCTGCCCTTTCCCATGTAAAGCAAAGGCTTAGATGAAGCTTTGTTTCTTTCTTTCAAATGGGCCGGGTGGTTTTTCTCAGTCACATATACATACACACATGCACACAACCACAAACCCACCCAGAGGATTCACAGTCCACATCTGGCTCCCAAACTGTCACTCACTTGCAAGCCCAGTAGCTTAAATATTGGAAGCCAATTTGAACTTAAAAAAAAAAAAAAAAAACTAGCTGTGATATGAGAAAACAGGCTAAAAAAGAGGGTTGGTAAATTTTTTTTTTAATGATGACTTTCAAAAAAAAAAAAAAAGGTAAAGGAGAGAGACCAGCTGGGTGAGTGTAAAAATTGTTAATCTTAAATTTCTACAAACCCGAGTGTCACAGTAAGCATGCATAGCGCATCAAGTATAACAAAAAGAAACGAGGTGGGGGAGGGGCCCCTCGCACTCGCTTCCTTGAATCCTTCTGAATACATTTCACAATTCATCAGTTTTTGTCTTTCCTGCCTCGAATGAGGACAATCAGACCAGACACCCATTAGATTTTTCATGCAATTTTTTTTTCTTGTTCATGACATGTTGGCAGGGAGGATGGCAATTCTGAAATCTTACCAAATGAGAAAAATGTCAGAAGCTGAACTGACAGCTAGTGGTTACTATGGTGATTGGTGATGCTGGAAAAAAATAAAATAAAATAAGACTCGGTTAATTCAAAAGGAATCAAGTTGGGTATTTTTAAGCCAGTTGATAGAGATGAAAACTTAATCCTGATATTGGGACATTATCTTTTCCAGCTAACAGCCAAAGACACCATTTAGCTTAAATAATAACTAAATACATAGCTTGTAATCTTGTGATTAAAAATAATGGGAAGAAACGGTATTGATAAATGGAAGTCAAATACTATTACCAAATGACTATCAGAGAAATATAGAGTATATTTAGTGCAAAGAGGATTTGGGATGGGGTTTGTGGGGGAGAAATTTACAGTTTTAGAAAAAATATTTTTATAAGAAAAAGATGGAAGCCTCATGGAAAAAATAAACTTTATGGCACTATAGATTCGATTATACACACAGACACATAAGCATGGTATTTTCCTTGTCAAAGTTCATCAAAACAAAAAGAAAGAAAAGTAGCTGTTTCAATTCCAGTTAATATAATCCAACTTCTTTCATTTTACAGAGTATTTATAGAAAGTCTTATTGTGAGTTTTTTAAAGTGTATTTACTCTCCATATAATCATTTCTTTCTTTTGTTGAAATCAAGTTTCATGTACTGATTGTTCTTCTGGTATGCAAAGTGATAATCTGGTAGAAAGAAGCAAGCACCCCTAGGCATCTTTCTCCCACACCAGGCAATGATGATAGTTGCTCGTTCAATCAATTACTGCTGTTATTTTTAGGTTCAATGGTCTAAAAGAAGGAAGAATATCAAGAAGATAATATTTACAGTTAGCTAAGAACATTACTCAATTTTTGGTCTATGTGCAATATACAGACTCCAGGCAGATAAATTTTTTAATGTTAAAGAAAAATTTTAAGTAATCAACTTACAAAGATGTCAAGTTTGTCTGAGTTCAGCCTAAAAAGAATGCCACACAGATGAACAATCTTTTCTATAGAATAAAACTTTATCAATACTTCTTCTCCTCACACCCACACTAAACTACTCTGATTATTATGAGTTAATACCAAAAAGGTGGACTTCAGAAGACCAAAGGAAGCTCTCATTTTGAAACAGTGTCATCTGAAAATGTTCCTTGCTTGAATATTTTATCCATATCCCACATTCCAGATCTAGTCCATATATTTTTTTACATTTGCTATAGCGACATTAAATTATCTGCTGGATCTTTTTTCCCTTAAATCAAATCTTTTGAGAGTTACAGGTAACCAGCAAAAACAAAATTCTTATTTATAACCTCAAGCTAATATTTAATGCAAGGGAGAAGGGGGGTGTTAGTAAGAAAGACACTGGGTGGGGGGAATAAGGGCATATATGTGCAGTCCTATTGGCTAAGGGAAGCTCTTTACCACTGAACAGACTACAATGCCATCTACTGGGAAAGTAAAGCTCAGCCTCATTGCCAAGAGCAAAGCTAGTTTAAAAGGCTAACAGATGGGCTGGAAGAGACATCCTGCCCTACGCCTTCACTGTTCAAATTGGTAGGAAATGCATGCATGTATCATACACATATATATGTACTTATTATTTGAAGCATCAGTCCCACTATAAAACACTATATTCTTTCTCTGAAGTCTCCTCCCAACATTTTTTTCCTTTTTAACTTTTCTACAAAGTCCTACCGTCTTCAGTACCCTTCAAGTCCTCTTTAGTAACAAACAACACCCAGAAAATAAAATCACCAGGGAATGAGCGATCTCAGAGGCCATTGCTACAATCCCTAGCTTGCGAATTTTACAAGTTTGTCTGTGTTACAATTCACTCTGCAGAAGTTTTGGGTTTGGGGGATTTTTTTTTTCCCCTCTGTGAAATCACAACAAGAAAGCTGACCATCCTGGTGGAACTGAGTTGAAGAAGATCCAAGACAGAGAGCCTCAGCCATGTAAGTATTAGCTCTCTGAATGTACTTTAGCTGTGTGGGATATAACAGCCAAGGTGCCTCACAAAACACAAGCATCTGCCGTGGTTCCAGTTGTTCACACATTTCTACCTGCACATCCTCTGCTTCTCTACATGCTTCCTTTTCATTCCATTCTCCTTGTGACATGATTTTCAAACATGAGGAACAGAAAGGATGCTCAGGACCACCACTTCCGACTCTGCATGCAAAGCTGTTAATGCTGAGGGAAGGGATAGCTAAGAGGCTAGACAAGTCAGCTATACCTCCAACAAAACAAAGCTACATTTTTACAAACTCAGTGTATACCTGAAGGTCTCTGTACCATTCTCCAGTTGCAGCTACAAACGTAGGAAACAGCAGGAATACACAACTTGTTGCTAGGGCCAAGAATTCTTTATTTAACAGGGTCATCCTATGTAATATAGGATAACAAACCGAATCCCTGGTCTCCACTCAATAGATGTCACTAGCCCTACTACCACCCTACACATATAGTATAATAACCAATTCAACTCTCCAGACATTGGATGGGGGTGGGTAGCAAAAATGACAGGATCACCCCCTCCCCCTTGGTAACACTACTATAGAATACTATTTAAGGAACTATGACCCTGCATGATGACTCTGAGTCATAGTAATGCATGAAATTACCCTTTTTTTTTTTTTTTGACAGACAACCAGGGTAGAATCGGTGTAAATGGGAGTCCAGAAACCTGCATCACATAAATTCTTTTAGCTGTGGGGCTAATTGGAGATCCTGACCTTTCCAAAGGCCTCTCTGGGAAGTTCTCATGGTATAAGGAAAGGGGAAGGTCACCTCATGGATGGGAGCTGCTAGACATGTTCTCAAAGCAGGGGTTAAACACACTATCATGGCTAGATCTGCAGGTTCGGGGACAGGGTTGAGAGGAGGTAAGAGACAGGAGAAAGCCAGAGCTGTTTTTTGTTAATTAATTTTTTTTTTATTCAAGAGCAAAATTTAAAGTGAAAAATAAATAATGTTTAGATATGAACCCTCTTCCCCCACCAAAGTAGAAAAATGCAATTACATATAATATATAATAGGAAAAAAATAGGAAATAGCAAAATTTTAATTCCCTAAATTAAAGAAGTCATTAACAACTTTGTTTTTAATTTTAAAAACAGTATCAGGCTGGAAGAAAAAGAAGAAGTAGAATCAGGGGAACCATGGACAGTACATTCAAGAAGGCTAGAAAACTGGGGTAAAGCATTTGCCTAGATCCTAAGCGCACACACACACACACACACACACAAGTTAAACAAGCCATGTGAGGAGAACTACTGAAATTTAGAGATGTCGGGATCAGGAGCAGAAGAGTGTGGATCTGTATTATTCTGAAATATTTTTAACCAAGTCGTTGCAGGTACTATTTCTGTGTGTGCCCATATCTGCTTTCAGTTTCCCCCACTGAATGCCAAGCACTTCTAACATGGTGTATTAGGTGCACGTGGCTACTTCCACTGCCTTGCCACATCTATCAGGAATCTCCAGGTTTACTGGGTGGAAAGTTTACCATGGGGTAGTACCCCTTCTTTGGGATTCACATTGGATACTTGAGCTGCTGTGCCTGGTGCCCTGTTTAGCAACATTTCTGTGTGATATGTCAGTGTTGTACATCTGACATTTTTTTTTCATCATTCTAAAACCCTGCTTTTCCTTGCCGTAGGAGATGGATGTATGGGAATTAGAACAAACTGAATAGTTGCAAAATATATTCACTCTTTAAAAAAAAAAAAAATGCAGTCCCTGGTGCCACCTTCTCTAAGGCCGGTGGCTTTGTGGAGTATTTCTTTCTTTGAAAGAACTGGACCACACATACGCCCTCATTCACAGGGACTCTATAGATGAACTGCCTCCGTATTTTTAAAGAAAACTCAGCTTGTGCGGTCGCCGCTAGCTCAGAGAAACTCCCAAACTATTTTCACGTCTCATTCAAATAGCAGACGGGGCCACAGTGCAGAGCAGACAAGCCCCTGGATAAAGAGTTCCGTTGGTGAGGACATACAGAGAAGTCTCTAAGGTGGTTGTGTTGAGTTCCTTAAATGAGGATCGATCTCCAAGGCAGTGTAAATGAAAGTTTTCTGAAAAAGATCATTCATACAGGCACACGCACACGCACAGGCACGCAGCACGCATGCCCAGACCCTACCTTGCTACAACCCTAAGGCAAGTCTTCAGCGGCTAGAGAAATAAAACGCCCATTGCTTCCTTGTCCAACTTTTGGACATTGTCATTCACACATTTAAATTTCAATATCTTCATATGTCCTGGGCATTTGCTAAGGTTGACTCTCCTAAAGTGGTCTTTAAATTTCTTTTTATTTATTTACGTTTTTCATTATCATTAAAAAAAAATCTGGCCATTACCTTTTAAGAGTGTCCAGGAGTGTGAGACCCTTCAAGGTTTTCTTTCTGTTCCTTACAGGGATCACCTGGGCAGCACCCTGTAAATTACCCACACTTGACAACCCTCACCCCACTCCCTCTCCAGACAGAGTAATCCGTCTTTGGCTTCATGGGAGGGGTGTGTGTGTACAAAAACGCTGGTGGAATCCAACCTCCCTCGGTGTCTCAACTTTCATTGTCAGTTGCTAAATTAGCTAATGATTAATTAGTTAATGTTTTCAAAGCATTTTGAGGATGAAACGTGTGGCCTGAGAGCTAAGTGTAAAACAGCATTAGTTATACGACACCACAAAGACTAATTAGCTTTGGGGTGGAGGTTCCCCCCTCACTGATCAATAATGTCCCTGGTACTATATAGTAAGAGTGTAAGACCCACCTCACGATTTAAGGCTTTTATTCCCCAAGACACGCAGAAATCCCTACTGCAGTTCATTTCATTGCTGGGTAACTCTTGGCTTTCAGTGTGGCTGGAGGAGGGCAGTGATGTCATCTATATAGAATGCAGCATTTTTGCTGTCCAGAAAAATAAAAAAAAACCTTGAAAGGGTTATTTGACAAAGCTAAAAGTAAAGAACTAACTCTTGGAAAGTGCAACAGAGACTCGATCAGTGAACTTGTGTTTAAGAAGAATTAAGCTTTTAAAGTTTTTTCCTTCCTCTAAAAAGCTCTTTAACGGTGGTTCTCCAGGTGGCCTCTGAATTTATTGTGAGATTTCACTTGGATGGCTACGAGTCCTCATGGGGACCATTATGTCAATAATTTCTACAGCAACATTTTATTTCAGGTACAGAAATGACTTAGAAGATAGAGACAGGGCCTGGAAATTCCAGGATCCTATTTTAAATGGCTCACACCAACCTCTATAGAATGAAAAAAGATAGACTTCACCATTTCCCCTACCCCCTTTGCTGCCCAAGCTGAATGCTCAGACCTTTCTGTAAAGTTTCTTGGATGCCAGGGGACCTGACACACTCCTTAGAAAATTTCAGGACTTTCTTTCATCCCTTCATTTTCAGAGATTTAAATACATAAGGCCAGTGGAGATTATGAAGTTAAGACACAGACAAGTGGAGAATGTTCTCCTGCTGCCTACCAGGGGATCTTAGTCATAAACACTGAAGATTTGGGTCCTCTCTTTAATGCCTGAGATTATTTTCAGTTGAGGTTAAGCAAGCCACAGTCTTCCAGATTAAAGAATATTGCATGGTTTTTGTTTGCTTAAAGGCTGAGGTTGTGCAGCTTGAGGATCTGTTTGGGTTGGGGTTGCCAGCTCTCCCGCCCCCCTCCAAGAAGGGCAATTTCAAAATGATACTACAATGCTGATTTTCTGAGACCATCATGCAAACACTATTAAGGTATCAGTCTCGAAAGGGGTGGCATTAACAAATGAGCCCTACCTACCTAGCAAAGCATACAGACCACTCAACTTAGAAAATAAAAAGTTAGGGGCTGGAGAGATGGCTCAGAGGTTAAGAACACTGGCTGTTCTTCCAAAGGTCCTGAGTTCAATTCCCAGCAACCACATGGTGGCTCACAACCATCTACATTGAGATCTGGTGCCCTCTTCTGGAGTGAATGTGTACATGCCGGCAGAACACTGTATACACAATAAATAAATAATCTTTAAAAAAAAAAAAAAAAAAAAAGAAAATAAAAAGTTAACCTAAACAAATGGAATTTTACACACGGAAGCATGTGTTCCTTATGTAGTCAGAGTCTCCAAGAATGAATTTATGTGTCAAACAAACACAGTGACACAGAAGCCACATATATGTATATGTGCATATATATCTATCTGTATTTCAAGCAAACATATGACAGGTACACACAATCATACACACACACACACACCTGCACATGCACACACAATGCACATATATCAATAGAACATCTGTTCGATGACAACAAAAGCAGTGTCGTGTGCAAAGTCCCATAACTAAATATTGGCTACCAATTTCTGTGAAAGTCTTTTGTATATTCACAAAAATCTTTCCACCATATAAGTGGTGGAATCGTCTGAAGAACACTGAGAAACAAGTGTCGAGGAGAAAGGTAGCCAACTAGCAAAGGACTACTCCATTCCATACGAGGGTATAAAAGAGCAAACACACAAAATAATTTGCAAATGGCTGTAATCCAGCTCCTTCATTTTTTTTTTAACAAGTAGGATTTAGAGGGAAAGTTGCTCAAATGAAGGGCAACTCTTACTTCTAAGGTCCCTCTGAGTGGACTGGACAAGGGTAAGGAAAGAAAAGTGGACAGACGGTCCAAGGGACAGCTCCAGTTTGTGACTGGAAGCCAGAAGTGAGGTTCTCTCAGAGATTTCAAGGATCCTTTAAAATTCTTGTCTAAATCAAGTCCCCTTCTGACTTTCTTTTTCTTATAATTGAACAAGTGTTTAACTGTATCACGCTGTCACAGCCGTTCCAATACATGAACCGCACTCAGACTAACAGCTTTCGTTACACGTTTTTGTGCCGAGGACTTTCCATAGTACACCGTGATAAGAGCCCTCGTAGTTTGGTACTGCCTGCACACTGAAAAGAAACCCGGCATTTTTAGATTAGTTTTTCTTTTTCTATCTAACATGCATGATTTTGGCAAGACAAAGGGGTGCTTGTGATTCCATACATACTGATCTGAATACAACACCTTAGTCCATTTTTCTTAAATATTATCTGACTGTTTGGGACCAGATAAAAATAAATTTTAAGTTGGTTTGGCAAACAAGGCCTAAACAACTGTATCATAGCTTAAACAAATCATTATCCTTGGGACAAATGCTAATGCAATTTTTTCACTTCCATAATATCTTTATGACAATATATCAAATATCCAAATATTATATGAGGGCAAAGGCCATACTGTACACTTGGTGAGAGCTGTTAACGAGAGAAACATGGGAAAAGCATGCAGTGTAGGCTTTTAATTCACTTGTGTTGTTTCAGACTGAGGAATACTTGGTGGTTCAGCCCTGAGTGATAGTGGGGTGTTTCTAACCACAGGTGACTGACTGCCTATCCCTGACATGGCTTCCACAGTTGCTGCCTTCAGTTGTCCGTTCCAGAAATGTTTCATATTCGGAAAACACAGAAATCCCAAAGTGCTTTTACCTGGACGAGAATAAACAAGACCCCAGCTCCAAAACAAAGAATAATCATGTCTCTTCCTAATCGGAAATGAGTGCTTGTCTGAACAGTTTTAAATGAAATACCCACATGCCGCCGTTTCAGACACTATAAAGGGAATGACTGTGGCCTCTCACTTATTGTCCTCTGTCACAGCTACATCTTCCTCTGTGCAATCGCCTTCACTGTCTCCGAGTCACCACCTTGCATGGGCTGCTCAAGCTCCTTCAAGGAGTGGCCTCGAAATTAGCCACTTGCAGCACTGACTTGCCCTTTAAATTTTAATAACAAACAGAGACATTGCCTGTCTCTTTTTATATTCCACAGACCCTCCCTCTTTTCTGCAAACTGAAGGCTGCTGCTGAAAGGCTTGAAAACCTGGAAAGAGTTTGGGGTGGACTAGCCAACCCCCTTTCATTTCCTTCAGATGTTTACAATCTAACACCTTTCTGAAGACAAAGATGGGGGGGGTATTTTTCCCTTTGACTGAAGGGTGAGACAGGGGGATATTAAAAACTGATCAATGTAATTTTTTTCTCAGAAGTATTTGCACATCTGTGAAATAATGTAATTTCTTAAAAAAAAAAAACTTTTTATATGACATTCATGATTATAGCCTGATCTGGAAAATTATTCAAATATAAAATTAAATGTTCAGAAACTAGCTGTGCTGTGGATGGCTGGGTTTGCCCTAGCTGTGCACCAAACTTATGCAATTCTATTAAAAGTCTAAACTGAGCCTTTCTGGAGTGGAGTGAATCCCCAAAAAGAGGAAATGGTGTATTAAAGGGAACTATGAGGGTCTATTTCTTTCTTCTTTTTTTTAATGAGCCTCCAGGGGCTTAAAGAAACTCCAGCAAACTGTTCAAAACCAATAACAACAATAACAAAGGCGGGGTGGCGGGAGGACGCGCAGGCTGAAGAATGACAGCAGCCTATAAGCAGATAGCCTCGTGTGTTATCACAGGGTCCAGAACAATCTGTGACTTAGAGAAAGTTCGGAACCTTCAAAGTTAATTCTTTTGTTCCAGTGAAATTGCTTCAGTTTTAACATGAGCCATCTGTCATTTCTCCTTGACTGCTGTATTCTACACGGCTTTCATGCCGCTTTCGCCCACAACCCATCAAAACAACTGCTCCCTGGGCTGAGAGGATCCCACCCTCCTAAGGCACAATCTTAAAAAAAAAAAGCCAACTTTCCCTGACCTCACAGTGCTAGGAGTTTCCATGATCTCGCATGGTCCCCTCCGAGTCCAGCTGCCTTTTAGAAAAGATTCCAAAGAGGTTTTCATCACATCCAGCTTCATCCCACGTCTTGTCACCATCAAGTCCAGGTAACATATCAATGACACAGAAAATAATGGAGACCCCAGAAAATAAAAGGCTATTACATCCCTTTGAAGTTATAGACCCTAGCCCCACACTCCAGAGTCTGCTACTCGCCACATATGGTTCTTTTAATAAAACGAATTTCTAAAATATTTACTGGTTTAAAAATAAGCCAGGACCTTTTATGGGTTAATACTCTCCAATTTTAAGTGGAAAGAAAAACACAATTCTCAATAATTTTATGGCAGGAACTAATAGTCAGGTAATCTCAGGAAGGGGGGTAGAAAGAGATATGTGGTTACTCTTCTGAAAACCAGGAAACAAAAAAATGCAGAGGGTATTGTTTATGCTGCCTAAGACAGACAGACTTTAATAGTACTAAACAGAATGATACACATAATGATCTCGGAAAGCACTTCTCCAGCCTCATCCATCATGCAGAGGAGAAAATGAAGCCTTCGACAGCATTAGGAATTATTCTGGATTTTGTGGCTCATTCGCAGCATCTCTCCGCTGTCACAACACGAATGTGCGTGTGTGAGAGACGCTGACCATTAATCTAGACAAGGTTTCAGGTGTATGTGTGTGTGAGAGAGAGAGAGAGAGTGAGCGAGCAAGAGAACACAGCATGCTGAGAATGTGTTGCCTCTCCCGAGGGGGGAAAGATTCCTACCCATGAAGCTAAATAAACCAGAGGAAATAGAAACGTATATGGGTAGGCCTTAAGAAACCAAAATGTTTTCTGTCACAAAGAACGAGAGCAAAGCAATGTCCCCAGTGCTCTAGCTAGCTCAATCACTGACTATGAATGTCCTAGGTGGGGAGCCAACCCCGCCCTGAGGAAAAGTTTCTATGAAGTTGCAACATACTGTCGGCGTCCCTAAGTAATAAGACCTTGAGTGATGAGAAAATGATGGGTTTCCCCTTTGCTGCTACAAAGACATGGAAAAAGCTTTCCTTTCTGGCCTTCAGTGGAACCAGCTTCTAAATGAGTACCTGGGCTGTTGGGTTCGCTCCCTGTAAAGTTCTCGCTGACTTGAATAGGGTAGGGGTGAGGGGCAGGAGGATCTCAGAATTATTAAATCAGCAGTTTATCCACTGATCCATCTGGCTTTGACAGCCTATCACTGGCAAGACCAATTTGAATCCCCGGTTCTCCTGAAGAAACAAGCAACGGCTTGAGCAACGTTTTTCTCAAAGTCAACTCTGTTCTGCATGGCATGGTGGCCGCCCTAGAAGAGACTCCATTCCAAAAGGGGAAAAAAAAGCTTATAAATATTTGGAAGACAAATTCTCACAACGTTCATCTGAGCCCACTCCAAATTGATTTCTATACATGCTCTGCAAAGATGAAAGTGGACTGGATGTCTGGTTTATGATAAATTAGGATGATTTCACTTCCAAAATCATCAACCCCACACAGATGTGCTTACTCCTGTGAAGGTCTGTGAGCTACTCAACAATAACACCCCAGAGCTAGGGTCTCCAAATGAGTATGCCTCTTAAGGAGGGGTGAGTTAGATGGGGGTGCATTGAAGGAGGACCAGGAGGACGCCAAAGAGGGGAGGAGAGAAGAGGAAAACAATAAAGAAATGTACAAGTGAGGAAATGCCAACACTAGACAATAACAACAGTGTTGTCTGGAACTTCAGAAGACCGTGAGCCCAGTATAGAGCTCAGACACGCTGAGTACCTGAAAAGCAGGCCCAGAGTTCTTGAGAGCTGGCCTTGGCCGATAAACAGTCTTGTCTTATTTACAACAATCAAAATTTGAAAGATTGTTTTTAAAACAAACAAACAAAAATTACAGAACTTCCTTGCCTCTTGAGTAGTAGAGCCAAACCAAGATCAGATACATATGTTAAGCATTCAGTTTAGGCTGGGGTGTGTGACCCAGCACCCCTCCTCAGCCCCAATTGGAAAAAAGAGATTATTATTTACAAGGAACAATCACCACTGCAGGCTTAAAAACAGCTCCCAGGAAGTGGATGCAGCCTGGTCCCTCCCCTCCATCTCTGCACCAGCCTGCCTTCCCTGCCTCCCCGCCAATCCACCCTGCCTCTGCCCTCACCCCCAGTTGCAAGCTATAAAGCAGAAATGTCACTCGGAGCTTCATTGAGGCCTGGCAATGGACAGATATTTATACTGAATAATGCTCACATCAGGAATGAGTAAAACCAGGTTTAAAATTGAGGTTTTCACAAAATAATGAAGAGGAAATGTCACGCTGGCAGCGGTAACGGCATAAATTTTGCTTATTTATTCATTATCCTTTTTCCTCCCCTTCCTCCGTGGAAACGTAATTTTTATTTTTCACGATCTACTTGCGTGAAACAGAATGGGGCCTTTACCCTAGTTGCTCTTTCAAAGCCTAAGACCAGAGACAAAGATGATCTTTAAAGATTAAAAAGAAGAAGAAGAAGAAAAAAACAGAAGAATGAAGCCAGAATGCATTTCCTTCTAGATTTTAGTTCAAAGAGACAAGGTAAATATGATTTGCCCAAACAAAATTACCTGTAGCTTTAACTTTTACCTTATTTAATTGAACTACAGAGAAAATACCAGGGAAAAATGTCACCTGTCCAACAGTAAACACGCTGTAGGTAGCGAAGTAGCTACAGGAGGAAGAGGGAATGCAGAACACAGAGCAACAAAACTGAGAAAGCAGCAAGTGAAAAATAAGGCACCGGCTAGAGCTTTCTATGGGCAGCTTTCCTGGGACGGTAGTGGGAGCCAGCTCCCGCTGGTAATAACTCAGACAAAACAGGGTGGGGCCCACCTTGGTAGTCTACTCAAAGTGCACACAACTTTTAGGCTGAGGAAGAAAACCCACCAAGCCCCCTGTGTCTCTCACACGCTCTCTATCACCTCCGCCCCCCAAAATAAAACTCCAGTGAACTCTGACGTCTGGCAGCAAGCC
Organism: Lophiomys imhausi; assembly: GCA_907164525.1. Classification (NCBI taxonomy): domain Eukaryota; kingdom Metazoa; phylum Chordata; class Mammalia; order Rodentia; family Muridae; genus Lophiomys; species Lophiomys imhausi. The sequence goes on along the minus strand of CAJQZJ010032054.1, from coordinate 139,041 downwards.
TGTAAAGCCAGCGCTGAGATAAAGACCGATCTGCTCATCACACACCTCCGGGCTCGGCCATCTAATAGGAACAAATTGGCAATGACTGCCCAAGCTAGTAACACAGGCCTACTGATTTGTAGATTGATACGGACGCCTAATGATCCCCTTGGGCAGATCAATAGTAACAACCCTCATGGCTCCCTTCTTCTTTATTGGCGGAGAATACTAAGGCAGAGAAAAAAACAGGATGCTGCAGAGGCCACAGGCTACCTGGGGAATGAGAGGAGAGTAAGGATACAGGTGTTGGAGCAGTAGGGCCAAGACTCCAGACCTTTGCTCTCCCTGCCCTGTATCACTGTGTGCATTTGGTAGGTGAAGGTTAATGTAAGAGTGGGGGCTCGATATGCTTTGCTACTAATGGTGTCTGTGTGTGGCATCCACTGGGATCTAGTTTATGGTTATCATAACTGGGTAAAAAGAAGAGAGATGTCAGAAACCCAGCTCACTGACAAAAAAAAAAAAAAAAAAAAAAAGATGGACTTGGGGGACAAGAAACCCAGGTCTGATGACAGCACTTGAGAGAAAGGAAACCCAGGATACCTACATCTTAAGAAAACTGAGGTTGGGAGGAAATTGGAAGTAGCTATGATCAACAGGGACCAGTAAAGTCGGGCTTTACTTTAAACGTGACAGAAAGGAGGCAAACGCATCGTCTGCTGTGTCATCTGAACATGTTTAAGACACCCATCTGCCTCCCGCAGGCCTGAGGGTCAGGTGGCTCTCACATCCTTGTCGTTCCCCGCACCCTCTACCCTTCTTAGCATAACATCTGAGAAGGTCTCCATGAACTTGACCCTGCTGCTTTGAGCAGACGATTCTCCTTCCTTCTGCCTGCCAACTCCGCCCCCACCCCAGAGTCTCGGCTTGTTTTCCATCTGTGTATTATTCTTTGTGAATAAAATTATCCAATTAGGAAATCCATTTAAAGTCCTTAACAATAACAGGGAGGAAAAAAAAAACTAATGGATTTGCTTTGGATTTTCTTTTTCAATAAATTAATGTTAGTGACGTCTGTGAATTCTTAAGTGCGCGTTTATACCATCAGGCCTATTGCAACAAGGACAATTAGTTCCAAGTTGCTACACTGATTTTGTATACCTTAGGAAGTCCAAGGAGCAGGACACCAAAATGAGTCAGAGAAAACTTACTGGCTCATGGGATGAATTTGACAAAATAAAACTCCAACTCTGAAAATTTGGAGTTTGTATTTATATTCTTTTTTTTTTCTTTTTAACTATACACACATTTTTTTTTAAAGGAGAGGAAGCCTCTCCCCTTTCCCCTGCTTTGCAACTACTGCATGCACATTTTCAGGTATTGCATATAAAACAGGCAAAAGGAGGAGGGGGAAATGTCCCATTTTTGCCGCTTTTCAGACCGGCAACATAGCCGCCTGGCGATTTGCTTTGTTCGCAATCAGACTCGTTTGGTTTTGTTATTAAAGGGAGATAACGCTGAATGCCAGAGATGAAATTGCGTTTTCTTTATTGTCCATGGTGAAAACCTTTGCCACCCTACTGATATACTGAAAGATTCTCTCTCTGTCCGTGTGTCTCTGTCTCTCTGCCCCCTCTGTCTCTCTCATCTCATACTAAAAATGTTTTTAATCTCCGTTCCCCTTCCCCTTCCTTTTTTTTTTGCATACTCAAAACCAGAACTGAAGCCACATGAAAAGGCCCTGTACTCCAGCCTTCTGTGTAATATCACAAATTAGTCATCTTCTCTTTCCTGGAGGTTGCACTGTCCTTTTTAAATAAAAGCGGACGCCAGAGCGGTGTTAGATTTTGACAGTGAAAGGTTTGCTCTGATGGACCAAATAATCACGTGCGCGGTGCGGGGGAGGGGGGAGGGTCTTCTGGCACTGACCACTTAAAATTCAAATTTCACACTAACGATAAGTGTAATCATCTCAATCAGCACCATCATCATCATCATCGTCACAATAAAAAGATGCATTCCGCGAGCTGGTGGCATCAATCAACTACGGTACAGATCAGAAGCAGTTCTCCCCTCTCGCTGGCTCATCCTGGCTGTCTGACACTAGCCCCCCCCTTCCCCACCTCGCTGCTCCCCCCCCCCCACCTCACCCCCAGCTTGGGAGAAGTGATCACATTTAATTCATTACATCATTATGTCATCTCCATACTAATCTGTGCCCTCACACCTCCGCCACTTTGACATGCAAATGAGCTAGGGAAAAAAGCCACACATTAATATAAAAAAGTCACAGCAGTCTTGTCATGATTTCCTCCCTCGCAGCCCCACAACGCACTCCCTCCAATCTCCACCTCCCCCCCACCCCATCTCTCTTTCCAGCACGCTGTGCTGGCGATCAGAGGAAACAACAGCAATGTGTTGAAGATCAGTTGCTGAGACAGGGAGGTGGGGGGAAAGATACAACACGTACACGTGTCGGCAACGCGGCCAGGAGGCCTATTTGCATATTCACATGAGTTCCATTCTCAGGTTGCTTAAGCAGGGAGGAAGTTAGGTGTCTTACCCCCACCCCCGGCCACCCTCCCAGATCCAAAGAGAGACAGCCACTGAGGGGAGAACACATGAACACATAGGGAAAGGGGGGGGTTAGGAAGAGGGAGGGAGAAGGCAGAGGGGGAGACACGCCAGCAACAGACAGAGAGAGGGAAGAAAAGAAAAAAGAAAGACTTTCACATCTACCTTACCTCAGCTAGCCTGCTTTCTGTAGCTCTCAAAAGGAGTTCCCTGTGGCTCTTTTACAATTTTTGAGACCCATCCTTCAGGGTCTCTCTCTCTCTCTCTCTCTCTCTCTCTCTCTCTCTCTCTCTCTCT
>CAJQZJ010032054.1:121902-136181 GCA_907164525.1 Lophiomys imhausi | reverse complement strand
TCTCTCTCTCTCTCTCTCTCTCTCTCTCTCTCTCTCTCTCTCTCTCTCTCTCTCTGTTGTGACTGGGTTAAAAAAAATAAAAAAAGACAACTCCATGTTAAGCTCCAGTCAAGAAAGCATCTTGAAGTCCAGGGCTACTGGGGGCGGGAAGAGAGGAGGAGGGTCATAGCTAAAGCCTTACAAAGGAGAAAACCTGGGCTCTGTGCTTTAAAACACCCCTCTCACACAGTGACTGACAAAAAAAAAAAAATATATATATATATATATATATATATATATATATATATATATTCCATGTATACATGGAGATATCTACACATTTTCCACTAGTGTCCCAGTTGCCAGGAATATTCAGATTGTGAGGTAAACACATGCAAGACAATTAGGAGTCCCTTCAGGAAACCCCATGCAGACCCACTTGGCTCCCTGATTGCAGAGGGAGCCAGGCAGCCAGGGGCTTTATTTGCTGAATCACATTTGTGGTAATACCTGGGTAATAATAACAGACAAGCTGGAGATGGGGGTTTCAGTTGCTGCTGTGAATTTCCCAGCTTTGATCAGTTTTCAGCAGTACTTTTCTGGTAATGAAAATGTGTGAACATGTCCACAGATTTTTCTGAGTTTTTTTCTCTTGAAATAACTAAAAAGAAATGAGAGAAATGGAGAGAGAGAGATTACAATTTAATATATAATCTACAAACTAATAATAAAAGCCATATATATACATATATATATTCTTTATGAAGACCAAGCTTGGTATGAACTGAAAACACAGAAGGACCAATGCGGACACATCTGATTTTCTGGTGGTCTACTGTATAACATTACCCTAATTGACTTTATTAGCTCTGGTGAGATGCTACCATCCCTCCAAGGAACCTGCCTTGGAGGACAGTGACACACAGCACTGAAGAACAGCAGCTGATTCCAGGAAATTAAGTACTGCTCTATTAAAGTGAAAGGAATGAAAATATTCTCAAAACACAGAGAATGGAGGGGAGTTGAGTCCTAGCTCTCAATCCGTTTATTTCAACCTAGAAAAAATAAAATAAAAAGACATCAGATGTCCGAGGAACCTTTAACAGGGATGTGACTCTGATAACTGGCCAGAGGGTTGTGTTTGCAAATTGGTTTGCAGCACCAATCATAAACTTAAGTGCTATAAAACACGTTAAGCTGGAGCAGCAGGCAAATACTTTTTTGGTGAATGTGTAAATCCTGTGCAATTTATGCAAATGGACAATCACCAACTAATGTGAGTATTATAAAAATGGAATAATGTAGAGTAACGTCAATGTAAGAAGTGTGTGTGTGTGTGTGTGTGTGTGTGTGTGTGTGTGTGTGTGAGACACAAGGACCCAAAGGCAGGTCATTATCTAAATGACTACATATGTCACATAGAGGAGATTAGCATTATGTATCCAAAATTGACATGGTGAAAGAAGGAGGAGGGGAACAGGAAGAAAGGAAGGAAGGGAGGAAAGATGGAAGGAAGAATGGATGTTAAAAATGTTACCTTTTATAGTAATAAAGAATTTAGGAGTGAGTGACTGGGTGTGAATGACAAAAAAGCTAAAATATGCAGTTTCTTTATCTAACACAAAACTCTTGGTAGACACACATGAGAAATCTCTGTGTCTCTCACAGAAACCAGAAAAAGAGGCTTTGTATGTTACTGGCCTGAATTTGAAGAGGGAAGAAGGTAATTTGAAGGCTCTGACCCCAGTATTTGGACTACAGCTCTGCTCCAAACTGATGAAAAGTGTCTATGACAAGACTCATCACCAACCCTCTGAAATAAAAAGAAAGAGAAAATAGCCACAGTATTAGATCCAGGAATGTTATATTTCAATATTATCATATGAATTAAATGTAATCCTTGAAGCGACCAGTCCCTGGGGTCGCATATTAGGCCTCCCCTCACAGCCCCCACCTCCCCCTTTTTTTATTTAATAGAGGTCACCCAGGCTGAAAAGCAAAACCCAAATGAAAAGCATCTTCAGTGTGCTTATAACATGAGCGGCAAGGGGTCAGACAGCGTCTTGTATGGCCTCATAAAAAATACATAACCACACAGCCTAATAGTATTTCTTTGCATTCATTTTTGGATGGAAAATGGGAGCTGGGGGCTGGGGGCTGGGGAGCAGGAGAGGTGAGATACAAAGCTATGATGGGAAAAAAAATCAAAGATAGCACGAAAGTGCTTGTGTAAAAAGAGGACAATTAGCTAACCTTTTTCTTCTGTGAAAAATCTGAGAAGCATGGGTCTTGTTGTGATTGATTTACACTATCCTATGGATTTATAATATTCTAAAATTGGATTGATGTTAATTTTTGAAGACAGTAAAAGGTGTAGGCATGTGTGTCTATATTCCATCTTATTTCCTTTGGTTGGTCATGTTAATTGGAAGCTAAAATACTATGCTGGATCCTATTCCCAGTTTGTATGTGTCTGCCTCTCTCTCTCTCTCTCTCTCTCTCTCTCTCTCTGTGTGTGTGTGTGTGTGTGTGTGTGTGTGTCTATCTCTCTGTGTCTCTCTCTCTCTCTCTCTGTATGTGTGTGTGTTTCAACAGGGTAAATATTCATTTAGCTTTATATTTATAAACACTTATTCAGGGGTAACTTCTACAAATGAAACAAATAATGAGGGGTAAACCCGGGCTAGGATTTCTGTTTTAACAGTACAATGTAAAGACAGAAAAACTACCAGTGGAGAAGAATGGGCAGCTATGGGGAAAGGAAAAATGGGGATGGACCTAGAACAAGAATAGCACATCAGAGGAGAAGTGGAAAAAAATAAATAGCTGTAAATGCCAGGAAGATGAGAGGACCCTGGAAGAAGATATTCCTTCCCTCCCCCTCACTTCTTTCTTCCAAAATATAGTCCAGACATGAGTGGCCCTGCTGGGGGGAAGATGGAGGCAGAGAGGTGACCCTGTGCTAACCAGTTTGTTAGAACTAATAAGGTACCCTCCTAAGCCACTCCACGGACATTAGATCCTCGTGGAGACCACTCTCTTTGTTGCTGCCTATCCTCAGTTGGAAATTTACAACTCCTTTGCATCATTAAAGAGACAGCTCGCATCCTCCATGGGGTAGAGAAGATTTGGTAGAGATAAATAACTCCACATTATTTTCATTTAAATATTACATTTGTACTCAGTAGTTCAGATACTAAAAATCGACAATTTTGCTACACAGTCACGTGAACAATCTGCTGGTGGGGATTTCCACTGAGATAGTAAAGACGGAAGGAAGCCTGGCTTTGTAGTTTTATGTTCTCTGTCTTCTCCCACCCTTCTCATTGCATGGATGGGGTGAGAGTGAGGGTGGTCAGGGGAGGCCAAAGAATAAGAAATATCATCCAAAGGTATATGCTTGTTTGGGGGCAGCATGTTCGGTGTGACATTGAGTTATTATTTATGGACATCACCGATAAAGTTTACATAAATAATACTTATTCTGTAAACCAGTATCCCACTTAGAACTTCCTGGCTTCAAATAATGGATAAACAGTATAAACTTTTAAGTTATTTACATAATGTTTTAAGGATGCCATTTCCTGTTACCTTTATAACTTGGTTTTCTGTGAAAAAAAAAAACCAACAACAACAACCAAAACAAAAACAAAACACCATGCTATTAGCAAGTCCTAAAGAGATACAGAAGGCAGGCATTATCAGCTTCCACCTCAGCCAGCCTCCTGAAAATGTGATTTAATAAAAACAAAACAAAACAGGCTTGGTTCATGATGTGACTTAAGAGCAAAGGTGTTTTTCTGGACTTTAGACAAAAGTCTCCCATCCAATGGCTTTCTTTCAAGACAGCACATATGCCAATGTCAGAAATGAAATTTTCCAAATAATGATCATGGGAACAGTTGCCCATTGAGTGTTAAATAGTAGTGAGTAGTCATAGGGAATAGTCTGTGACCTGCAAGCTTGGATTCTGCGAATACTGGTATTCAGAGGCCCAGTTTCATGGATGAGGAGCATCCAGAGTAAATCCTGAGGTCTTACTATCATGATGGGCTCTTCCTCAAAACAGTGCGCAGGTTCCATGAGGCCCCATGGAGAATGCAGAAGCTGTAAAAACTGGGGGTGGGGGGAGAGACAGAGAGAGAGAGAGAGAGAGAGAGAGAGAAAGAGAGAGAGAGGGGGGCTAGAGAGGAAAGCTAACTGTTGGTCAGCTTGTTGTTCTCTGTATGATTCTAAAACTGGGGTTGAGAACTATCAATACAGAGACCTAAGGAACACTTCTGTTACCTCAAGACACATAATCTGACCAGCAGATATTTCTGACTTTCTGGTCTTCAACATCTTCTCCTATTCTCATTTCCTCTTCACTGTATATTATATATAAGTAAGCATACTGCCTTACCAATATGAGGCCTTCCACTCTACTGGAAGCAATGGATTGATTTAAAATATAGTCTCTGCCACCTCCTAAATGACATCATAGTCTTGAATTGGATGATAACACAAGTTGACAAATTTAAGAATGAAGAGGAAAGACTGCAAATCAATAAACATATGCTGAACAAACTGACAGTCAACAATCAATCAACTAAGGAAATTTCAATCTGCAGGGAAACCATCATGACCCAACCAACTTCGGAAATGGACACATCTTGAATTCCGTTGGACTATCTGAAACCACAGTACTATGATGGACTCTATTTAATCTTCAGTCTAAACTTGTTGGAATTGTTTATACCATTGGGGGTTAATCTATGTGCACTGAATATTAGCCATATCAGGGTACTTTCCGAATTCTTGTATCATTTTGTGAGTTCATTAAGTTGATGTCTAGCTTCCAACAAATGCTTCGTGATTTCAATACTGTTCAAGGCAAAGTAATTTACACAAGATGAATAATTATTGTAAGGGACTTAGACACAAATAATTATAACCAGCAAATGAGTAGATAATAAAGGAAGACACTTTATGAATTGGCATCTTCAAAACAAGACATCCAAAGAAGAATGAGATGAGTTTCCTTCTACTGACCCAGCAGCTTTAGTGGAGTGAATTAAGTGGTGAGCCCACCAATTGAAAACGAGCTTGGGCCAAATGCTAAATGATGAGGTCAAACACCATGAATGCTGCCTTAGAGTCCTGTGCTTTAGCAGTACAGTATGACCTTGATAGTTTCATTGTATTTCTCTTGGCTCCAATTTCCTCATGTCCATAATGAGCACTCATCAATATTATCATCAGTTTCCATTTCTTTGCAAAAATAATCAAAACAACACATGAAAGAAATACTCTCCCCTTCTACAGTGAAAAGGACCAAGAGCCTCCCAGTGCATGCAAATAGAGCTTAAGGTGTGGGGCCTCTGATCGCAGCCCCTTAACCACTAAGTTTCCCTAACCACGGTATCCTCAACTCCCTTGACTGTCATGGGACACAATATATAATGACCAGGATGTTTGGTTAACCAAAAGTCAATAGAGCAGGATAACAGAACAGGGCTTCATGAGAATAAAATAGTAATAACTGTACCAATAGCATTAGTAAGTTAATAGAATACACTCATTGATCAAAAATCTTCATTTATTTAGTAGTAGTAGTAGTAGTAGTAGTAGTAGTAGTAGTAGTAGTGTGTGTGTGTGTGTGTGTGTGTGTGTGTGTGTGAGAGAGAGAGAGAGTACACACATGCACATTGAGTACTGTGGAGGTCAGAGGATGATTTTTATCTCTCCTTCTGCCGTTGATTCTGGGAACCACAGTCAGGTTATGAGGCAAGCACTTTTACACACTGAGCCATCTTGGTTACCCCCCAAAGTTTCACATAGCATCTGTGCTCATCTGTTACTTGAAATAATGCAGACGTGAAACACACATCCACATGTCCACACACAAAATTACACCCAGTGTGACTTTTTTCTGGGACTCTTCAGTCAAAATTACTTCTTTGGAGAAAGGAAAACCCAAATTTCTGATGTCATCACTCAAATCACAATCACCAAGACTGTAAAAATCGTGAATTTTATAGCATAAGAATCTAAGAAATTTAAATATCAGATCATGAGAGCAATTTTCCTCTTTTTAGGTTAATCCACATTTCAATTCCAAAATCACACTGTGAAAATAATATCATTTTTCAATTTATTTTTGTCAATTCATACATTTTCTTTTGTGGTTTCTTTTATGTAGATTTTTTTAATAATTTATTTTTTATTTCTTCAAGTTACATCTCAATCACAATCCCCTCCCTACTCCTCCCCTCCAGTCCCACCCTTCCACCCTCCTCCCCCTCAACCCCCCATCCTCTTCTTTTTTTTTTTTTTTAGTTTAAGGTATTTCTTTTTCCCCCCCAACGGCTCTCCCTTTCAGTCCAAAAAATGGTTCTTTTTCTTATAACTATAAATACAATACAAAACAACAGAAATAAATAGGCCACAATTATAAGAGTTATATGGCTTAGCAAACATTCCCAATGTCCAGTCCATATGTATTTGGCACCTGACTTTAACATTCTACTACCTAACCATCTCCATGAGTTTAAAGTTCTATATCTAACTCAGCTTTCATACTAACTTGCCTCATAATTTTAAAAATATCTTCTTAGATCCAGAACACCCTCTTGATTCCTAAACAACTCAAAATTTAACTATGAGACTCTAGCTATCTATTCTTCAACCACTTCAGAGACCTGAGAGGGATAAATAAATATCTGATTATATAGGAAGTGCAGGGCCTGCAGCTTCCAAAACTGAGAAATGACATACCAGTGGCTGCCTGGACAGTTCCCATTTTCTATCCATACATTACAGCATCAATCTTCAGCCATTTGGCCCCGTTTCTCTGACAGACATTGATTGTAGAGCAGGAATTATGAAGGACTTACCTACCCTGTCTTGGCAGAGCTAGGCTGTCGACTTATCTGCTTCCAAGTTTTGTCCTTTTTAGACAGAAGTCTGTCTACAGTTGAAGCAAGGGGTTTTTCTTGCCAAGAGAAAGGCTTACCACCAATTCAATCATCTCCCACTGAAGATTCTTCGATGCTCATCTTCTACTTGGAGTAGAATAGGGGGTGCTGTCAGGAGCTGACATGTCTCGATATCAAAAAATCTTAAGTTAAGAAAACATCTTTGAATGCCATATTCTGCAGATCTCTTGAGGTTTTTGAAGATGCCCTATCTATCTCTTATATTTAGATAAGCAAATATTGCTGTCTCTTAGCAACTTGATTTCTGAGTAGCTTAGAAAATAACTGTGATAAACTGTCATAGTTACTAACAAAATGACACGTTTTCATGACTATTAGTTTCTGTTTCTTAATTTTATGTAGATTTTTTAAGTATTTATCATTCCTTGAATGAAGGAAGGCAAGATTTGTTTTTATGTACTCTCATTACCGATTATGTCAAAATATATAATGCAATTTTTAATAAAGTACTGATCTAAGATTAAAGTTTTTGCTTAAGATTACCTCTTCATAATTTATCATGCAAAAGTGATGAGCTGGTTTTAAAAATTCCTAAGAAGGTTGGTAACATTATAAATTACTATGAAAATGATCCATGGGTCAAAAAGGTTGGAGATGCTGATCTCAGAGGTCTCTTCAGCTCTACGGGTCTCTATTTTAAATGAGACACCTCTGACTTTTCTAAATTAGTGGAAAGTAAACTCATAGATATTGCCAAGTTCCCAACTGTCCTACCTCCTTCCCTCAGTTCACCTGAACAGAACACACCATGGCTGCAAACTTAAACACATGAAAATACAGAAATGTAGGAAATAGATAAATACATTTAAAATGTGAACTTAGCAACTGTCTTATCTTTACTCATTATGCGTCTACAGGATTGGCCATTTACTCTGCTCAAAGTGTCATGTAAGTTTAAATGTTGGGGGCCTGGAATAGGTAGCTTAGGTTGTAAAGAGTTCACTGTACCAACATGAGGACCTGAGGGTGGATCCCCAGAACTGATACAAAAAAGCTGGGTGGGATGGCCAGTGTTTGCAATCCCAGCACTGGGGAGGCAGAGGTGGGAAGGTTTGTGGGGCTCTCTGGCCTGCCAGTCTAGCCTAATCAGCAAGTGGGGAGCCCCAGTGAGAGACCCTGCCTCAAAAAGAAACAAGATGACAGTGGTGTAGCCCGCACATGCTGCTGCATGCTGGACATGAACTGGACTTAGTATGTACCTAGATTCCTGGCCAACTCTTCAATGGCACCATTCCATCCAGTCTCAAGATACACATCCCTTTGAACTCACAGGTCAGATAGAAGAGGTAAGGCCCTGCCCACTGCCCATTAACGGGGGCATTGCAAGCTGACAAGTTCTGAACAAGGGAGTCTGAATCATCAAATACCATCTATCAAGGATTTAGATTCTAGAAAAGATTAGATTATGGTTGCTCCTAGAACCCAGTGATAGATAGCAGGATGGGACAACAGTTTTCTATGAAAAGCCAGGTGGACATCTTTGAATTTTTGTAAACCACTCAGGCTTTGTCCCAACTATTTAACTAGCCTTACAGTGAGAAAGAAGATATCAATAATATATAAACCATTGGGCATGGGTGTGTCCCAATAAAATGTGATGTATAAAACAAGCAGCAAGCAGGATTCAGCCTCAGTTGGCCAATCCCTGGCTAATACAATAATTTTTTAATACAGTTAAAAGGGGGAGATGGTAATGTCCACTAGAAATGAGACAATGGAGAATCTTAATGACTGCAAGTACATGAGAATTTTAATCTGTGTAAATTGAATTTGGTGGGTGGGGGACTCATGCTCAGCATGTACGTAAGTTTTGTTCCTTTAAAATGAAGTAAACTCAAACCACAGTAGCTCCCCTGCTTATCCACTATGGTTTAAATTCCACAGTTACCCATAGTCCAAAAATCTTCAGTGAAAAAATTTCCAGAGTGAATTCATAAGGCTTAATCGTGTGCTTCTGGACACCACAATGCCAATTGTGAGCCACGCACTCTACTCTTTCCCTAGTACATCTACTGACACATGGACTATTGCCTGTGTTCAAGTGAGCGACCCTCACTGAGTAGCCTAATACCTTGCTACAATGTTCATGCCATCTGCCTCAGCCCACCTCTACATGTAAGTACTGAGCCATCTCATAGCATCATAAGAAGCAGCATCTCAATAAAGTATTTTAAGAGACCTGCTGTCCACACGACTTTGACTCATGCGCTGTTAAGATTGTTCTGTTTGCTAATCTGTCATTCTACCTAATGACAAATTAAGCTTTATCAAAGATATATATGTATAAGGAAAAGTGTCTAGTCATGGCTTCAGGTGTCCACTGAGGGAATCTAAAATATAACTTCCATGGATAAAGAGGACAACTGTACCTAGGTCTCTCAGGGTATCGAACAGGTCCTGTTAAACCTGTTTTGTGGATAAGAAAATCAAAGCTTCCTAACCCTAGCTTTTCCATGGCTTCTGAGGTGGCTCTAACTTTCTGACATTTTTTTATTTCGCATTAAATTATAGTATCCCTTAAAACAGTTCACACCTGTAATCCCCTGAGAAAGAAACAATTATAGCAAGTCCGAGGCTAGCCTGCCTGCATTCCAAATTCCAAGCCAGTCACAGCTACATAACAAGACACTAAAGATGTGCTTTCAAACACACATACACACATACACACACACCCTTACACACTCACACACACATACATACACACATACACACACACCATTACACACACACATACACACAAACCCTTACACACTCACACACACATACACACACACACTCACATACACATACACACATACACATACACACACACCCTTACACACTCACACACACATACACACACACACACAAAACATGTCTTCAAACTAAACCCATGCCATAGGGTGTTAGTAGGAAGCTTAAGAAATATCAGAGTTCTGAAGTACTGATTGGCAAATAGGGTCTACCCACCGAACAGCTGTGAGCTGAACTAAATAATGTGCAACAATATGTCCATTTAAAATGGGAGGGAGTGTTTTAATTAAACATAGAGGTGTAATTTTTCTTTAAGGGAGGAGTGGGCATGGGGCCACAGAGACACTTCAGTGGGTAAAAGTATTTCCCACTCAAACCTGAGGACCAGAGTTTGGATCACCAGTGCCCATTTAAATGATGGTTGGGTGGCTGCTTATAACCCCAGCACATGGGAAGTTAACGGGAATCTGGGGAACAAGGTGGCTATGCTAGATCAATCAGCGAGAATTGCATTCTTGCCTCATAAAACAAGATGGCAGGAGTGATCAAGGAAGGCCCTTAGCAGCAACCTCTGAGCTCCACATGCACACATGTGCAAACACTCACACACACAGTCATACTCACTGCCTATGTATCCATGAGAGAGCACCTTTTTGCAACAAAGATATCTGTCTGTCCTTCGGAACATCAATACGGTGCATGGTTGACATAACAGACATGTCCATGCCAGAGTGGAAGCTCCAGGTCACAGAGAACCCCTGCTTAGTGACTGGCTTCTCATGTCTTGCTCAGATTTTTTTTTATAGCATCCAGGGCCACCAGCCCAGGGATGGTACTGCCCACAGTAGGATGGACCCTATAACATCAGTCATTAAGCAAGAATACACCCCACAAACTTGCCTATAGGCTCATCTGATGGAGTCATTTTCTCAAATGAGGCTCCCTCATCCCAGATACCTTCAGGTTGTGTCAAGGTGACAAAAATAGAACTAGCCAGCACAAAAGTATTCCTTAATAACAGTAGTTCTCAATCTGTGGGTTGCAACTCCTCTTGGAGTTGCACGTCAGATATCCTGCATATCAGATATTTACGTTATGGTTCATAACAGTAGCAAAATTACATTTATGAAGTAGCAATGAAATAATTTTATGGCTGGGGGTCACCACAACATGAGGCACTGCATTAAAGGGTCACAGCATTATGAAGGTTGAGAATCACTGCTTAATAGTTTAATCTCTAATGAGGAGGAGAAAAGCAAAGACTGACTTTGTGATATGTGTTTGCAAATGACTGCATAGGACAGTGAAGAAATGAAGGCATATGGAAGGGTGGATGGAGGAAAAACATGTGGAAAAATCATGCAGTCACACATGCCACACATCAGTAACCTAGGCAAGGCAGACTCCAGAGAACCTTCATGCTAAGGGGCCCATTGTAATCTTACTTGTGGGCATGTGTATGTGCAGTAGGGTGGGAGGCTACACACACTGATAAACACACACAAAGGACAGGGGAGGACAACACTCATTGTATTCTAGCACTCTTTGACTACTCCCTTGTGCCAGGGTCTCTCACTGAACCTGGATCTAGCCTCGCAGCCAGTGAGCCCCAGAGACCCTCCTGTCTCTACCCAGTCCAGCTTTGCAGTTACAGGGATGTCATGTACCAGGCCCAGCATCTTTACAGACAGGGTGGGGTTTTGAACTTTGATCCTCCTGCTTCCACAGCAAACACTCCTATACCATCTCTCCAGGCCTAATGCCCCTATTTTAAATAAGTAGTGGGAATCTGATCTTTGTTTCTAAGGACTTGGAAATATATTTTCAATAAACAGGGAGAATAACAGATAGGAATTTTTCATTCAGGCACACTTCTTAATTTCTCAACACTGCATTCTGAGTTGCACTATTAAACTGATAGGCCCATCAAAATGACAGATCAGTGATTTGAAATGAACCCAGATATAAAAGGGAAAAATAACCACAATAATGAGAATTATCAAAATGATAACCACATCAGGCCCAAAAATCCAAAGAATCAACTTAATAGGCAAAACACCAAATAGGAAAATACCATTTCTTCTACAATTAAATCCACCAGCAGCACCTTGGTTCACATAAGACATTAAGTTAATGTTGTTAATTTGAACTTTAATGTGTTTTATAGTAAATTTATATAGAAATCTGTAAATCTAGCTCAGTTTTACAGCTGGCTAAAAGCTAAATGCATAGGAAATTAATATCCAATTCAATGTTGCCCAAACTTAAGTAATATGCTATGTAAAAATCACTAAAAATAATCTCCATCAACTCCAGGAACTTAAGGACATTTCTGCTTTAAGAAACATTACCTTTATAAGAACCAGATGGGTCCCTGCAAAGAACTGGGGGTACATAGCTCCATCCTACCAGGATGCCTTATGTTGTCTGGAATGGAAGGAGACTTCTTGGAGCCATGGAGGCTGGCTCATTAAAAGCTGTACTTGGCATGGTTCTTCAGCTGCTCAGAAATAGTCCTGACAACAGGTAAACTCTTTTTGGCATATCCCTGAACCCCAACAGATCCCCTATGTCTAAAGATAACTCAGCATTTCCTGATATGCATATACAAAAACCACAGAACAAGATGAAATTAGTATTCCTTTGTAAGTGAAGATAAACTCAGACCAATGTAATTCAGTTCTATGTATACAAGCACTTATTAGGTAAAAGACATTTATGAGGCATCAAGGACTGGTAGCTAAATTAAGTTACAGTCTATACTAAACTGCTGAAGCAATGGTATTCAGACTAGCCCGTGACTTCTGTGATATTTTAAGAGGTGGGCTGGGACTGAGCCGCAGAGGTAGGGTGCTCATCAAGCCCTGGAAAGGCCCTAGGTTCCATAAATAACCAGCACGGATGAAAATAAAAACCTGGTAAGTTCTGCCCCTACTCCAACCCTCTAGGAGATGGCACCACATGGTGTCTTCATAAAAATTCGGCCTTAAATTGTTAAACCTGGAAAATGGCTTGATAGATCACTGGAATAAGCCCTCAGAGGCTCAGGACTATGGGGCTAACAGACCCATGCTGCCTTGAAAGTTTACTCTATACTTAGCTGACCTCCTACCAGCTCATTTTTCTTGGTTCTCCTAACATCCTATTGATCTCCATTGATTTAAGTTGCTTAATTCCAAGCTGTATCTAGAGATGGCTACTTCATTCCTTGTCATTTTCATTTGGTTTCAACAGAATCCACTCAAAAATGGGCCATGGGATTAAATAACTTACAAGCCAGCTATGGGTTAATCAGACTTAGGCTTCCCGAAAAAAAAAATAGATCCTATTTCTTAAAAATTAATAAGTAGAAAAGAAAGAAAGAAAAAAATGCTTGGAAATGAAGTCAGAACTTCATTTCCCTGGATTATACTTTGTAGCACATTGACTTATTAAATATTAAACATTTCTGATAAAACATCAATATTCTTTGTTTTACATCAAAATTCCCATGCCTGTGAAATGTCACCACCATGTCTTCTCTGTCTCTCTCTCTCTTTACACTGTGATATTGACAAGATGAAACTTTAATCATAATTTTGGACCTCTGTGGAGTGACCGGCACCAAAATCCTGTAACCCCATTCTAAAACATGTTCCTGCTGAGCGCTGCCATTCCATTTGTCAGATTCCCTCCAGGAAGCGAGGAGCAGAGGAGCATGGGAAACAGATGGAGCCACTGCAGAGCAGAGCAGGGATGGCAAAAACATTTCAATGACAAGCAGTAGGAGACAAAGATAGAAACTAGAGTTATACTCCAGATGGACGCAGGATTGGGGGTGAATGAAAGACAATAATCAGAGGATGAATGGAAAGATGAGAGCAGAATACAGAAGGAAAACAAAAGGCCAACGTCACAGTCACAGAGGGTCATGGTCATTAACTAAGGGCCCTCAATCTAACAACTTTCAAAAATAGATTTTTATCTTAATATGCACTGTTTAATGTATGAGCTATTTAAAGATTTGTTTTTATTACTTTTAAGTATTTATATTCATTTATTTTATGTATGTGTGTGTGCCTGAGTGGTATGTATGTGAATCCTGTTTTTACATAATCTCATGAAAGCCAGAAGAGGGTTCAGATCCCCCTGAAAATGGAGTTACGGGCAGTTGTTAGCTGCCATGTGAGTACTGAGAACGATCCAGGGTTCTCTGGAAAAGCAATAAGAACTCCAAACCACTGAGCCATCTCTCTAGGTCCCTATCATTGTTTTAATTATGTGTAGGTGTGTGTCTCTGAGTGGGTGTATATGCACATGAGTGAGGTGCTCTGGGAGGCCAGGAACTGGGATTACGGATGGTGTGAGCCACCTGATGAGGGTGTTGAGTTGAATGTGGATCCTGTGGAGGGGAAGCAAGTACTTTTAACATTGAGGTGTCTTTACAGCCTGTGTTGGTGCTTTAGAAGACAAGGTATTGACGGGAGAAATTGCATTCTAACAGGAAGACCACTGAGCATTAGAGTTCAAGCGCCTTCTGAACTACTCTGCAAAACTTGTGTGTGTGTGTGTGTGTGTGTGTGTGTGTGTGTGTGTGTGTGTGTGTGTGTG
>CAJQZJ010032054.1:98423-121892 GCA_907164525.1 Lophiomys imhausi | reverse complement strand
GTGTGTGTGTGTGTGTGTGTGTGTGTGTGTGTGTGTGTGTGTGTGTGGCACGCACTCGCTCGTAGAGTGCAGAGCTTCCAATTATCAAAGAATTCATGATCGCAAGTAAATTAAGAATCCCCATTCTAGAGGCAAATTCACTGTAACTATCCACCTCCCTCTGACAGGATTAGGAAGAATACAGTGACTTTCAGGAATGATTTTCCCTTCAGCTGTCCTGACTGATCACTTGTGAAATCACAGGACAGAGACTGTATGGAAGCAATCACATACAGTGGGATGAAATCTTGGCCTCAACCACCCACAGTACATGCAACAGGCAACTAAATACATTCAGGGGCATTTTGATTAAAAACAAATATACTCAACAGGGTTGGGGCAGGGTATGTTAAAGTCCCAGAAAAGCTACCTGAAACCTCTGTCTCCAGTAGCTACCCAAAGATATCCGGGTAAGCCCCGAGTATGCACTTCTTCTAAATTCAGGGATTGCTCTTAATTGACTGTTCTTTCAACAGCTCTCTCTGGAAGCCCAGTTACACACCCATAATAAACAGTATTTCTGTCAATGACGGATCACCTGCACCAAATGATATCATAACATTATATTATCCAGAAACAAAGACAGCATCTTAGTTTGTGTAAGTGACTCCAGGATGTTGGCACAAGAATAAAACTTCCCAATAATGCCTTTCTTGCAGTAGATTCTCATCGTTAAATGATGTGTGAATATTTTTTTTATTGGTCCAGGAAATAGAAGACATGATGCCAGTGAACTTGTATTCTACATCCGGCTTCTCTGTCTTTTAGCCATACACTGAACTACCCTCAGTAGCTCTGGCTCCCAAAAAACATTTATTGTCAGTACTTAACTCCCACCCACAAACACACATGTTTACACACCAAGAAGTGGCATGCCTAGCCAAGGGTTTTGAAAACCAGATGTGGATAATAAAAATGGTGCATTTCTAACGTTCTGTTTCATTATGAGCTCTGAGGCATTGTGGGACAATCTCATTCTTTTGTTTTGTGCTAGCAGACACCCTCTCTGATGCTCTCTCTGAGAACCCTTTTAGCATTATTTGACAGCATCCTTCCAAAAGAACCCCCCTACAATAGTTTGGTAGGTACACATCAGCCATACAGACCCATCAACTCTTTTGCATGCCAAACTAAACTAGCTTTCAATGCTGCCAGAGCCCTCTCCAAAGTGTGCGCACATATTAAATGACTAGACCTTTCAAACTGTTTGAACAGGAGATTAAGGCTTGTACTTCACACTCTCGCCAATTTGAAATATTCATGTGAAAAGAGACTGGGGATGAGATGGCCAGGAGTTCTCATCAGGAAATATTTGATGACATCGGAAAAACTCCACTAACCTGCAAATAATTCCTACCAGGATGTAACCAGCCAAGAAGAATGAAGTTCCTCCCATGCAGATGGGAACTAGCAGATCTCTTGACCAGAGAAACAAATCGAAATCATACATGAAAACACTGTTATTTGGGCTCCCGAAATCATCCAGCTCGTATTTTCAGATTCAAATTTTCCTTGACCAGAAACCCTACTCAACTAAACTGTAGGTGACAGGGATGGAATCAGATCCAAAGGACAGGTGAGAATCCAATAATGCATCAGCAAGTCACCCAAGAAAAACAGTCCTCCCTCTTGCATGCTTTTGTTGAACCATGATGACATCATTTCTCGTCCCTACTCCTCTGAGTCACACTATTGCTCTGTAGAGAGAATCTAATAGCAGCTAAGAGGCAGCCTCTCTCTTTCCCAACAGGTTTTGCATGGGTACAAGTGTTTGCCTACAAGTGTACAGATGCCCCACACGCTTGCTTGCCACCCATGGAGGTCAGAAAAAGGACTTACACAGGACCATTGCGTGAGGGCTGGGGACTGGTCTAAGTACTCTTAACGGCTGAGCCACCTATCCAGCCCTGCTGGTATCTCTTTTAAAAGTGTGAGGATTTCCACATGTTGATCTGTTTTATACAGTCAATCATCAGATTCCACAGGAACTTCATTTTCTGTCTCAAGCTGTTGGAACATTTGTTTCAAATGATTTTGAATGTTTTTCTTCATTTTTTTATTATCCATGAGGTTTATTCACTTATTTGTTTATAAAGTTTCATGACTGGCCTGAAAAAACATTCATATAATATTACTTTAATACATATATTTTTATTCTCTAGCAGGATCCAAAACCACTTTCTCACATTTTCTTTTGGAACCTTCTATAGTTCCTTTCTTTTTATTTCTTGGTGGCTGGTCCTGTTTTCCAATCTTGAAGGAGAAATTGCCTTACTTTTCTCTTTAAGAATTTAAATGGAAATATTTCCCTGACTTAAAACTCAACTCACAGGTGCAATATAAAAACTATAAATGCCATATTTAATGTCACAAGCTGAGCTATCCAAGGAATCATGACAGGAATCCTCTAATATTGTTAGGAACAAAAAAAGTGACTAGATTTTGCTCTGCCTAAGTGTCCTCATTCTTTCTGGGGCTGTGCAGCAAGTAACTTCTCCCAATAGCATGCAAAAATGCTTGTGTTAAAGAGATGGCCATCCTTAATAAGGCAACTCTTTCACAAGCCTTGTTGGAAGGGGACAACAAACCCATTGAAAAGGTGGAAATCCAACTGTTTTCATACATAAACAAAGAAACGTCTTGGTAAGAAGGAAGGAGGAAATGAAGTAGGTATGAACGAGGGAAAAAAAGGAGAAGGGACTAGGTGACAAGCAAAGACAGATACTAATAGAGGAAGTCAGTCAAAAACTTCTAATGTTCATTAACCAGGGATTTCCCAAAATACAGGCACATAATAATGTCACTGAGTTAACTGTATCACTGACGATCTTGTAAAAGAAAAGAAAAAAAAAGTTGCTCCAATGTGTCTTTTATGAGTAGTTTAGAGGAAAATGAAGTCAAATGGAGACTTTGATATGGATGACATTGTGAACTACAGAAAGCAAAATGGAAGCCAGGGAGGGGCTGGGGAGATGGCTCAGTTGGTATAAAGTGCTGGCTGCGCACACATGAGGGCCTGAGTCCAGATCCCAGAGCCCGGTATCGCAGTTCTTGCCTGCAACTGAGGAGTTCAGGGGACAGGGAGATAGGGGATCCCCAGTTGCTGCT
The DNA here is from genome assembly GCA_907164525.1 of Lophiomys imhausi. Lineage (NCBI taxonomy): Eukaryota > Metazoa > Chordata > Mammalia > Rodentia > Muridae > Lophiomys > Lophiomys imhausi. The sequence continues at coordinate 118,745 of CAJQZJ010032054.1, read as the reverse complement.
GGCCAGATAGTCTACCCAAGTCACTAAACTCCAAGTTCAGTAAGAGAATCTGTCTCAAAAAGCATGATGGGGAGGAACTGAGGAAGATATCTGATGTTGACCATACATTCACATGCGAACACATTTAGAGACCCAGAGATACACACACCAAAGCTAGGTAGAGTATGACTAATCTAAGTACCAGAAATTCACTGGAAATAAACGCTTAGGTCATTAAAAGCACCCCACCCCCAAGCTAAGCACATTTCCAGTTGATTTCTAGATTTTCCTTGGTATGTATTGAGCCAAAGAACAAGCTGGGGGCTAAGGAGATGATTTGGTGGGCTAAAGTACTTTCTGTGAGAGCGAGAGTACCTGAGCTCAAACCCCAATACCCATTTAAAAGCCAGGCACAGAATACCATATTTGTCACCCCAGTATCTGAGGATGGAGACACAAAGCACCTTGGTGCTCACTGGCTGATACCATATTTGTCACCCCAGTAGCTGAGGATGGAGACACAAAGCACCTTGGTGCTCACTGGCTGATACCATATTTGTCACCCCAGTAGCTGAGGATGGAGACAGGAACCTCCTTGGTGCTCACTGGCTGAAACCATATCTGTCACCCCAGTAGCTGAGGATGAAGACATGAAGCTCTTTGGTGCTCACTGGCTGATACCATATCTGTCACCCCAGTAGCTGAGGATGTAGACACGAACCTCCTTGGTGCTCACTGGTTTCCCAGTCTAGCCTACTTGATGAGCTCCAGGTTCAGTGAGAGACACTGTCTCAAAGGAGGTAGATGGTGCATCTGAGGATGAAACCCAAGACTGTCCTTCAGGCTACACACACACACACACACACACACACACACACACACAGAGAGAGAGAGAGAGAGAGAGAGAGAGAGAGAGACAAACAGGAAAGGACAGGAGAGGAAGGGAAGGGAGGTAAGAGAGAGAAAGGGTAGTGGAGGAAGAGGGAGGGGCAGGGAGAGAGAAAAAAAACTAAATAAGCAAATATATGTGATGCGCTGACAAAGTCAGCTCGTGGCCTAAGCTAGGCCTTTGACCTTCCCTCTTATCTTAGGCTTCGCTGAATCAGCAACTCCTTCACTCTAGCCAGAACCCCCCACTTCCCTGACCTAGAGTTAGGTCAACTCTAAGTTGTATCCTTGTCTTCTGTCACGCACTTGAATGTTCTTGAACTGAGGAAAGTCCCTGGTCACCAAGAGCAGTGTGGCTTTTAACCAGGGGCAATCAGGTTGACCCTTGATCAGGACTTGAGTCCAGAACTCATAGTATGATATCAAAGCATGTACGAGCAGCGTGGTCTCTGGACCAGCTGTGCACCCCAGACCTACGCCCACTTCCGACAGAGCACTACAAAACCCAGGATTTCTTTTTGATCAATCTCTCAACAGAATTGGATGCTGTCTTACAGCTGAAAATGAGAAATAAATTTATTGTGGTTTCTGTCCCATGTATTCCCTCATACTTCTTGCTTATAATAATATGGAGATAAAGATTCATTGTGTGTGTAAAATTGGCTTTCTGACAAATTCCGTTGCTCTTGAAATAAAAATAAGATTCCCAGGGTAAGAAAAAAACAGTAATATATGTGTGAAAGAAAACAACCAAAATGGGAGGAAGTAATAAAGAAAAGAAAACAAACAATAACCACCCAAAACACTATGCATTCCCTGCCTTGGTTCTGTTCTCCCCGAAAACTGACAGTTAGATGGGTTAGAATTCTGCCGTGGCTCCTCTCTGGATAAAGCACAGAGAAAAGACAAACTTTCAGCCCAGACTCCTAGCCTATGAGTTAATGGAAGCCCAGAATAGCAGCTGGACAAGATTAGGAAATACAAGAGCTCATATGCAAAATGATCTTAAGACCTCTGCACTCAGCTAGCCAGAAAAGAAAAGAGTCCTGGAAGCTCATTGGAAGAGCCAAGATGCTCTGCTCTCTGGTCAGGACATTCAGAGCCTCAGGAGGCAGACTTGAATGTATACAATACTTAAACAGGGTAAGGTAGACGGTATTGGCCTTTTATTTCTAAGGAACTGGAAGCTGGCAGGAACATGAGAAAATGAACAGAGAGAAGAGATAACCAATGGGCACTCTAAAGAAATGAGCCTTTTCATAAACACCACCTCTGGAGCACTGCCTGGTGCTCTTCATGTATTCAACTGTCAGCCAAGTCTGAAAAAGAATTTCTGGGACTTGAGAGATAGTTCATTTCTTAAGAGCACTGGCTGCTCTTCCGGAGGATCCAGGTTCAATTCCTAGCACCTATACATGCCAGCTCACAACCAAGTTCAATTCCAGGGTCAGGTGATTTGACACTTTCTGCTGGCCTCCATGGACACAGGCATATAGGTGGTACACAATCATGCATGCATGCAAAACACCCAAACACATAATAAGGTAATGAAAATAATAACAAAAAAACTGTTTTCAAAAACGAATTCTAAAGAGCCTTCATTAGGTTTCTCCACCTATGTTGGGCCTATGAAAGAGGTGATTTAAATGAAAAAAAACAGGTATGCTACAAAACCACCTTTGGGATTTTTACTTACTCATGCTTATGTACATGGGTGTGCATGTTTGTAGGGGATATTTGTGGGTGTGCATGTATGTGCAGGCAAGAAAACAACCTTGGGTGCTACTTTTTAGGCACCTTCCACTTTTTTTTTTTTTAACATAGGGTCTAGTAATACATTTACGATTTAACGATACATCCAGTATTTTCAAAGGAAGAAAAGGCAGTGGGCATTCGTTGTTTGGGGGACTAAATGAAGACTCTCCCGATCTTTTCCTTCATCAAAGGACATCAAGGAAGAGAACAGACAGAGGACCCATCGATGCTCAAGGCAGTGCTCCATACTCTGGCCTGCTCCTCCCCTGGCCCTCTTCTCCCCTGGCCCTCTTCTCCTCTGGTCCTCTTCTCCCCTGGCCCACCCCTCCCCTGGCCCTCTTCTCCCCTGGCCCTCTTCTCCCCTGGCCCACTCCTCTCCTGATCCTCTTCTCCCCTGGTCCTCTTCTCCCCTGGCCCTCTCCTCTCCTGATCCTCTTCTCCCCTGGCCCTCTTCTCCCCTGGTCCTCTTCTCCCCTGGCCCTCTCCTCCCCTGGCCTTCTCTTCCCCTGGCCCTCTCCTCCCCTGGCCCTCTCCTTCCTGGGCCCTTTCCTCCCCTGGCCCTCTTCTTCCCTGGCTCGCTCCTCCCCTGGCCCTCTCCTCCCCTGGCCCTCTCCTCCCATGGCCCTCTCCTCCCCTGGCCCTCTCCTCCCCTGGCCCTCTCCTCCCCTGGCCTTCTCTTCCCCTGGCCCTCTCCTTCCTGGGCCCTCTCCTCCCCTGGCCCTCTCCTCCCCTGGCCCTCTTCTCCCCTGGCCTTCTCTTCCCCTGGCCCTCTCCTCCCCTGGCCCTCTCCTTCCTGGGCCCTCTCCTCCTCTGGCTCTCTTCTTCCCTGGCTCGCTCCTCCCCTGGCCCTCTCCTCCCCTGGCCCTCTTCTCCCCTGGCCCGCTTCTCCCCTGGCCCGCTCCTCCCCTGCCCCACTCCTTCCCTGTGTGCGTCTGCTGGAATAGATGAAGCATAGTTCCGGAGAATAAATGATGTTTTTATGTAAGGGGTCCTCAGACCAGAAAGGACAGTCACCCCATTATCACACTTTATGAACTCTCAGAGATACCAGGAATCTCAGGAGATAAAACAGGCAGGTCTGCCATCGAAAGGCTACAAGCATGTGATTCTACTTACAGGAAATTCCTGAAGTAGGCAAATCTAGAGACAGGAAGCGGACTAATGATTGCTTGAAGCTTAGGGAACAAAAGATGGGGGTTGAGAGTGTCTGAGTGGCAATGGCTGGGAGCTGTATTATGTTGGATGTTAAACATGCCATGGGGCTTACACACCTCTGTGACTGTACCAAAAGCCATTGATGTGTATACTTAAAATGGGAAAATTGTATGTGAATTACTTCTCAAGGGAGCTATTGTTATTACTTGACCTATCAGAAATGTACAGGTCAGCTCCTCTAAAATAAAGAAAGATTCAGGGACTCATCAGACCTGACCCAGTGGATAGAATGGCAAGGACAGTAACTACAGGGACTCCTTCCTTAACAAGGCAAATCCCACAAGGAAAGCAACATCTTTCAGCCTGTAACAACTTGGGTTGAAATTCCAACATCTTACCTGGACCAAATACCATGAGCTGAATACTCCATGAGTCAAGTTCTTTACAGATTACTAAAACAGTTGCACAGTGAATGCTGTGACCCCTCATGTGGTTATGCTGACCAGAAACCTACATTAGCTTCTTTAATGTCTTTGCTTTTAAGCATCAAAGCCAGCATCTGGTAAAGCTAATGATAGGAGCGGTGAGGTTCACACAGTGGTTTAACTCTTAAAGGGAATCTATTTAGCATGCTTTCTATTTTTTTTTATTTTTGTTTTTTTTTCTTTATTTTTTATTTCTTCAAGTTACATCTCAATCGCAGTCCCCTCCCTATTCCCCCTCCAGTCCCACCCTCCCACCCTCAACCCCCCATCCTCTTCCCTCTTTGTTTTCTTTTTTTTTTGATTTTTTGGTTTTTTGAGACAGGGTTTCTCTGTTTAACAGCTCTGGCTGTCCTGGACTCGCTTTGTAGACCAGGCTGGCCTCGAACTCGCAAAGATCCGCCTGCCTCTGCCTCCCAAGTGCTGGGATTAAAGGCGTGCGCCACCACTGCCCAGCCCCTTTTTTTTTAAGTTTAAGGTATATCTTATTTCCCCCAACAGCTCCCCCTTTCAGTCCAACAAATGGCTCTTTCTCTTATAATAACAAATACAATACAGTACAACAGAGGTAATTAGGCCACAGTTATGAGGGTTATATGGCTTAACGTACATTCCCAATGACCAGTCCATATGTATTTGGTACCTGACTTTAACATTCTACTATCTAAACATCTCCATGAGTTTAAAGTTCTATATCTGACTCAACATTCATACTAACTTGCAACACAATTTTAAAAGTATCTTCTTAGTTCTATAACACTCTCTTGACTCCTAAACAACTCAAAATTAAATTATGAGACTCTAGATATCTGTTCTTCAACCACCTCAGAGACCTGAGAGGGATAAATATATCTGATTTTATAGGAAGTACAGGGCCTGCAGCTTCCAAAACTAAGAAATGACATACCAGTGGCTGCCTGGACAGTTCCCATTTTCTCTCCGTACATTACAGCATCAATCTTCAGCCATTTGGCCCCATTTCTCTGACAGACATTGGTTGTAGAGCAGGAATTATGAAGGACTTACCTACCCTGTCTTGGCAGAGCCAGGCTGTCGACTTCCCTAGCATGCTTTCTAGAACACAATGCCTGCCCCTCCCCAGGCAGAAATTGCACTGCATTATTACAATGCACCTTTTTTTTTTTTATTAAGGCTGGGCTAGTTGTTAAAAGTTACACAGTGGCTGTCATAACCATATATTTCTCCCATATGGATAAAATTGCTTTGGAGTTTACCTCTGGAATAAATTTAAGCACCAGTAAATTGATGGTGATTTAAAATAAACTAAGCATGAAAATATCAAAATTCAAAAGATTATCCTCTACAGGTAGGCACGAGGAAAAAAATTTCAGCACAAACATCACCAAATGCCAAGTTCAAGATTTTCTTTCTTGCATGATGAAAAAGCATCAGAGAATCTCCAGGTTTTTTGCACAGATCCATCATATCAGATCTGGAGAGGCTGATGCAGGAGGATCACATGTTTAAAATCAGCCTGGGCTGGCTACATGGTGAGGTACAGGACAACCTGAGTTACATAGTAAGACCTTGTCTCTAAAGGACACAAAACAAGTTTCACGAAACAAAAGAAAGGTATTGGGGTGGGGAACAAATACAAAACCTTTAAAAGGTAGTGATGTGATATAAAGTTGGACCAATTTTACCACCTTCTTTAGAGGCAGACCAGAGCAATAGGCAGTTGGCTCACAGAAAATTTTTTTCTTTCTTTCTTCCTTCCTTCCTTCCTTTCTTCCTTCCTTTCTTTCTTTCTTTCTCTTTCTTTCTTTTTTCTTTTAATTTATCTCCCTCAAAGCCCAGGCAGTGTGATTCATGTTCACCCATCCATCGGCACACAAAAAACCTTCAACTTTCAACATCTTGGTTCCACAGATAGTTTTAGGGTGTTATCAATTAAACAGATTTTCCTCCCAGTGTAGGATGTGGGTTTCAAGATAGTTCTGATTTATATGCCCTGGGGTGGGAGAAGATGGGAGGAAAGACAGAAGGGAAGAATCTGAATTATGACTTTATCAGACCACAGTGAAATGTCATCGGGATACAACTCCATAGACTCCAGCCCATGTGTGGACATCCAACAGGAAGACACGAAGGTTGACAGCAAACAGAGTGCATTCTCTCCATCGTCAGTTGCTCACAAAAAAAGGAATAGACTATGGAACCATGGGAACTTTATGTACTCAAACACCTTCCCTTTGGGTAAGGACTCTTGCTAAGCTATGAATCCTACAATGTTTCCTTCTAAATACAAAATAAAGGGCAAAGGAAGCCTCCAAGTTTTACTGTTTCTACGAAGATGTGTCAGCAACAATTCACAATTTTCTCCTGTCTCATTCTCTGCACCCCACCCCAACAGTGCCTGCCTCTCTAACCACCATTCTCCTTCTACTTCCTAATAACTTCCCATCATATTAGTTCATGCCTAATATAAGATGGTGGTGTGAGGAGGAATTTTAAAAAGAAAATGAGAGGGAGGAAAAGGAAAAGAGAGGCAAGATGATTAGAAGGAAGACGGGAGACAGACAGAGATTGAGAGAGACGGAGAGAATGTCAGCTCCTGGCTCTGGCATTTGCCTATTTAAATGCAGTCCTGCAGCCCTGACTGAGCTGAGTTATGAATTTCTGATCAGACAACTGATAGGTTATGGGAGGAGGTATAATCCCATTGAGAAAGCCTTTGCCTCTAAGCAGGTCCAAGTAATAGCCTGCCCTTGAGAGACAGCCCCTTATGTTGTCCTTTGTATAAATGTGTGTATTCATGCATGTGTGTGTGTGTGTGTGTGTGTGTGTGTGTGGTTTCACACACAGGCATACACACATATTTTCCCTTTCCTTAAAAAGTCTAAATCATCATTTTATGATGATAAATGCATATTAATAATTGACAATTGCAGGCATCAAGAGGAAGGCTATCTGTCAGTAAATCAGATACAGCCACCAAATAAAACACATTCATTCCTGGCTAACTTGAGTGAATTCTTCACACATCTGATCCTGTTATCTGTGATGATGCTCTGAAGGCACCATGAAATGACTGGAGGGAACAGACATCACTCTTGCTTGCAACACATCCCACAGTCTGCTTCCTGTTCATCATTCATTCTGCTGTGGCTTAAAAGTAGGATAGGAACACACGCAATGGATCGTGTGTTGTGTGCCCAATACTTGAAGAAACTAGATTTTCCTACTTCTATACATGTGAAACACACCTGAAGTCGCTTTGTGCGATCATGGCAGCCAGCCATGAATCTAGCTGTCATTAAATATTACACTAAGAGATTTACAGGTTAATTGAAACTTAGGTAATATGGTATTAAGCATGTAATGAGGACTCCACAATGGCTCCTGCCTATGACACAGTAAAGTTAGAGGCTGTAAACCTGGGAGGAAAGATGTGCATGTCCAGGGTACTGACACCCCTACATTAGCTTCAGACATGCACAAAAGACCAGGTCAACCTAACACACATGGGCAGAGCACTCCAAGTCCTCTGAACACAATGGGTAGAATAACAAAGGGAGGTGTTTGGGAATAAAAATGTAAGAGCTGTCATCACATTCACCCCTGCCCCATTTTGGTGTGGTGTCTTAGGGCACATGCAGCATCTCATGCTCTTGTTTGACCCCTGAGGCCAGGAGGAGGCATTCTCACACTCAGTGGAAAGGGGAAGGAACCTTACTTATCTGCAAGTTGATTTGTTGATTTGCCTAACAGTACAGGCACCTTTCACGCAGGAGCCGATGTCCCTTCAAAGCCCGAGCTATCTATGCCATTAGGGGGGTGGGGATGTTGAAAACAACATCCCATCAAGACTTAGGTAGGCATGGCTTCCAAGACCAAACTCCACAGTGCCTATCAATACCATCCTCCTGTCAAAATGCCCTACTCCTCTTCATGCCACACATATATGTCGTGGTATCTCCTATCCTCCTTATTCTACATTGTAACAGATCCATTAAGCAAGTATGGATGCTAGGCAGGGGTGGCGGTATAATCTGAGAGTGCAAATTATTACCTGATTTAGATTTATTACAGAGAGCCCTGCTGTCTGCATTTCACCCTCTCTTTAGAACGAGGACCTTTCCCAGATAGAGTATTATGTAAATCTTTCTGTCACAGATTACTGCCTCTATACATGACTTCCACAATGCACATCTGCTTTCCTCATGCACTTATTACATACACACACACACACACACACACACACACACACACACACACACGAGTTTCTGATTTTTTTAACCTTCTTCTCTGTCATTCTCCTGCTTCCTCCAACACTCATTATGGGGAAAATTACCTCCAACAGGAGGCTACTGCTTTCCTTCCATCCAATTTACATAATTGCTGTTTTGTTGTTTTTGCCTTTTTAAGTGGAGTCACTGGTTCCCAGAGGGAAATGGGAACGGTGAAATGATAGCTGGAGTTCCACTCCAGGTTATGACCATAAGGATGACCCTATGGGGCGTTCTGAGTCATTCTGGATCACCAGCATGCCAATGATTTCCAAGGATTGCAGTTAGGGTTTCCAGTGATGGCCAAAATCCCAGGTCAAATACACAGGCCAAGGGTTGGGGAGATGGCTCACTCAGCAGTTAAGTGTTAGTCACTCAAGCATGAGGACCTGAATCCAAGTTACAGAACCCACATAAAAATATGGGCATGGGGATGCATGCAGCACTAGGAAGGCAGAGGCAGTCAGCTATTTGGGGCTCACTGGTCATCCAGTCTAGCCTAGTTGGTGAGTTCCAGGCAACTAAGAGAATCTGTCTCAGAAAATGGATGGATGGCTCCAGGGATGTGAAAGTGGATGTTCAATTATATCCTACACATATACACCACATTCACACACACACACACACACACACACACATGCACTCAACATACACATATTCACATACACACACACACACACTCACCTACACACACACACAGAAACACACATACTAGTGATAAGCTACTTAGAACCACAGTAAGTGCTAGCTATAAATCAGTGCCTTGTGAGTTTTCAGTAATGTATTGTGTCAAATCTGGCACTGCTCTGGGTTTGTCTTCAAGGATGTTTCCAGAAAGCTTAACTAGAGGGGGAAGACCTATCCCTAATGTAGGCAGCCTTATCTCATAGGCTGAGAGCTCAGGCAGGCTAAAAGAGGAGTGATGGGAAAAAGCCTGTCTGTCCAGACATTCCCCCTGCTTCTTTGGACCTGTAAGGTAAGCTGCTTAGTTCTGCAGGCCTTTCTGTGCTGACAGCCTAGAACCTCTGATACACTGAGCCAAAATCATTTCTTCCTCCCTTAAGATGTCCTGCTCACATATTTTGTCTCAACAGCAATAAATCTGACTAATATGCATACAAACAAACAAAAAAGAAAACAGGAAGCTACTTTTTTGACAGAAAAATTGTAAGTGAAAGCAACTTTTGAAAAAATGCAACATTTTGACGCTTCTATAGTCACAGTCTTTGTGCAATCCTCATATTAGAATAAGAGAAATGGAAACATGTGATATATATCCTTGTATGTCTCAAATATTGCTATATCACTTATTCAGAATAGTCACTTATTCAGTATATACACATGTATGCTTGAAAGAAAAACATATAACATTAACATACACAGTGTAACCTCCAGGCAGGTTCAAAAGATGAATTTGCCATATCCTTAGAAACACTTGCCTCCCATCCAGCATCTCCCTAACACACATGGACTCTCCCTACTGTCCCATCCTGCCTAAAGCTTTGAATGTGACGTCTACTCTTTTGTTTACAAACTAGGAATGTTTCTATCACAGAGTTTTCCTTGTTTCATTCTTGCACCGACAAGACACTTCATTTTTCCTGTTTTGTGCTAATGGGCTCATGGTTCTTCAGTGTTTTTTCAACATCTCTCTAGGACCGGAGAGATGGCATGGTAGTAAAGTGTTATCACACAAACATACAAGTCAGACACACAGAATCCATATAAAAAGTCCAGTGTGGCAACATTTGGTGGTACTCCCAGTTTTGATAAGTTGGAGACAAGAGGATTCCTGAAACTCATTGGCCAGCCATTCTATCCAGATCAATGAGCTAGCTTCAGGTTCCATGAGAAATCCCACCTCAAAAAATAAAGGTAGAAAAATCATCAAGAAAAGATAGCTAGCATCAACTTCAGGCTTACATACACAAGCCTACATACCCCACGTGCACAAGGACACTCATTATACAATACATAATACCACACAGAAACACACACATGCACACCAACACAGGTCACTCATTATGATATCTGTAACTATAACACATTCATTTTTCTTACTGTGTAGTATTCCACTTTATTTATCTATAAGTCTTTATTGATCCATTTCTACTCCTGAGGAATGCTTGCTTTGGGCATTCCTAGTGTACGGCTGTTACAAACAATGCTACTGAGAACATTCTTGTTGGCATCTAACAAGCAAGGCTTTCTTTTGGTTATGGAGACCAAGAACAGAGACGTTGTGTCTTAGTATACAAGTATGCTGAGTTTGTATACCAAGTCAACCCAACTCTTTCTCAATGGTTGCCTGATTGACATTCTCTTTAGCAAATTTTCCAGCATCTTTTATCTTTGCCAACTTGTAAAAACATGGCTAGATTCTAGGTATGTTACATTATGATTTTCTGGTTTTAATTTTATGTGAGAAAAGTCAAATGTTTTATATATTTCCTGACTGATTTGTTTTGTTCTTTTGTAAAGGGTCCAGAATTCCCATCTAGTGTGTGTGTTTTGGATATTACTCTTTGACCAGTTGCAAACATCCCTCCCTTGATGGAGGCTTTTCCTTCACATCCCCATTTTTTTTCAGTGATGGGGATTGAAGCCAGGGCCTTGCAAATCCAAAGCAAGCACCGTACACTGAGCTACAACCCCAGCCCTGATAGTTTTCCATCTCATTTCTTCTTCATATAGACGAACAATTGTCACCACTTTTTAAAAAGTCTTTCCCTTCCCCATTGATGAATCAATCAAAGACAGGCATACAGACTGCTTGTATTTCTCAGTCTCCTGTTCTGTTCTATTAGTCTATGAATGAATGGCTACCTGACGGCCACACTGCCTCAGTGTGGGCCAACAATGAGTCCTGACATACAACAAGTCATTTCCCAATATACTTCCTTTAAAAACACTTGAAAGTGCCCCTTTTCACATTTCTGCAAAAATATACAATTCTTTTTTTAACACTGAGATCATGGCCAAGACCACACAGAAGCTTCAGGTCACTTCGAGCATCAGAGAACTTTGCTGAGCTTTAGTTTTGAGTTTGTCATACTTTTATATTCTTGAAAATTGTCTGGGTTTTTTTTAATTTGCTTTCTGTCTGTTACTGGTTTATAGAAAGACAGTCCATTTCACCATATTGAATTTGTTTCTGAAAACTTTGCTAGATTTTAATAATTTGTCCAGTGAATCTTTTCCATTGCCTCAGGTTGCCACCAGATCATATGTAAAAAATGATTCTTTTATCTACCACTTTACAATTCTGGGGAGTTTTCTGGCTTTTTCCCATAATGCTACACTAAACACCCAGTACTAGAGAATGGAGTTGAAGAAGGTGATTTTTTTTTTCCAAGACAGAGTTTCTCTGTATCCTTGGCTGTCCTGGACTCACTTTGTAGACCAGGTTGGCCTTGAACTCACAGAGATCCGCTTGCCTCTGCCTCCAGAGTGCTGGGATTAAAAGCATCTGCCACCACATCCAGCTATTACAGACAGCTGTGAACTGCCATATGATGCTGGGATTTGAACCCCAGTCCTTGGGAAGAACAGCCAGTGCTCTTAACCGCTGAGCCATCTTTCCATCCCCAAGAAGGTGATTTCTTAAAAATAGCTTTTTTCCTATTATTTTTCTAGTAAGAGTGATGTTTATTTTGCATGTTTTTACATATTAATGAGATCACTCACAAAGAATGTTCTTCCTAACCTACATTTATGACTATTTTAAATGACTATATTGATCTTTGTCAAAAAAAAAAAACTTCATGAGTCTATAAAACATGATCACATAACTTTTCTTCTTCAAATAACTACATATAAGCCCAGCATTGCTGGTGCATGACTACAGTCTTGGCTACTAGGAGGCTGAGGCAGACAGATGCCACATTGGAGACCTACCAGCGACTTGAAAAGACCCCATCTTGAAATAAAATTTTAAAAGCTGTGGTGGTAGCTCATTGAGAGAGCACTTGCCCAGCATGCACAAGGACACAGGGTCAATCTCAGTATGCCAATAGTAATAATGGAATAATAAGTAAATTATATATTAGCTGACTTTCTAATTAAATCAACATGTATTCTAGGAACAAGCCCAAGTCATTAAATAATATTCATTGTGTAAAATGCTGTATATGGCCTGAGTATGTAGTTCAGATAATAGGATGCTTGCTTAGCATACGCAGGTCCCTGGGTTCATCCCCATCTCTTTATAAACAGGGTTTGATGACAAATATCTGTAATCACAGTGCTTGAGAGGCTTAGACAGGAAAATCAAAAGCTCAGGATCATCCTTGGCTACATAATAAGTTCAAGGCTGGCCTGGAATGCAATAAGACCCTGTCTCAAAAAGCAATTATAAATCAAACCAATCACTAAGTGAATAAGTAGCTAAATTTGTGTTAACTGCCTTTCCATTGCTGTGCAAACACCTGAAAATCTCACCAAAGGAAAGACAGAGCCATCCTGGCTCACAGTTCCAGTCCCTGGCTGGTTAGTTCCATTGTTCATAGATCTGTGGCAAAGTTAAACCATCACAGCAGAAAGGCCCAGTGAAGAAATGCTGTTTGACTCATGGCAGGCAGAAATAATATAGTGGAAGGGGTACAGATGTAATTTTCAATGGCAGCCAAATCTTTACCCTATAACCCTTCAGATAACACATCAGACCATGACAGCTTGGTTTACTAACATTTTGTTCTTGATTTTACGTCTGTGTTTCAGAGAACCATGGCCTTTAATTTTTTTTTTCTTTTTTGTCCTTGTGAGATCTTGCTATCAAGACCTCAGCCAGCTTGAGAAAGTGAATTATGATGCTTCAAACACTTTGGGATTTGAAATTAGGTAACTGATGTGGGCAGGAGACAGTGGGGCCTTGACTAACTCAAGCCCACCTCTGGTTCTCCTCTTCCTTTTCCTGTGGGAATTACTCGAGATCCAGACAAAGGATATAAACACGTGAATGTAAAAGAAAATGGGGGGAGGCGAAGCTAATATACAGAATTGTTAATAGGGCATGAAGAACTGCTAACCAGCTAACCAAAGAGAAAAATTATTTCAATCTATTAAGAAAGCTCAGCGGTTAAGAGCACTGGCTGCTCTTCCAGAGGTCATGAGTTCATTTCCCAGCAACCACATGGTGGCTCACAACCATCTACAGTGAAATCTGGTGCCCTCTTCTGGCCTGCCGATATACCTGCAGACAGAACACTGTATACACAATAAATAAATCTTAAAAAAAAAAGTATTATGTACTCTGGAACTGGGAGAATAAGGCAAAAAGGCTGGGATCTGGAACGTGAGGAGTCTGGGAAAAGGATAACTTTGGGACTTTAAAGAGCAAGTCTTTGATGGCCAACCTCAGTGTATTAAGTGAGGCACAATGAAGATGCCAGGGAAATGCAAAGTGGATTTATTGCCATTGCAGAAAGGAGTGTCCCGAGACAGTTACAGTATGGCACTGAAATGATAGTCACATGGAAGGAAGAGTCGCCAGAGGTTCACCAGAAGCAGAGCATCATCAGCACAGTACCCCCTCCTCTCTAGCCCTGCCACATCCTCCTGCGGGTCCCTAGAGGCAGAACATACAGAGAAGCCTGCTGGCAAAGTAAAAATGGACCTTCCAGAGAGCTCCTGCCCTAGAACCATGAAACAGGATATGGAAGGCTGGATTTACAGCCAAAAGATAATCGCTTCATAAATGGCACCCTACTAAATATATTGATGTTCTCCAGAGCCAAGCCCATCACGGAGAATCAGACAGCATGGCTGAGCATCTCCATGTTCTAACTGTTTGTCCGGACCCCAATGCTGAGGCCCTCGCCGCCGCTCCTCTTACATCGCAATGTGAGAACATTGCCAAGTGGGAACAGATGCCCCAAACCACACACACACCCTATGGGAGAGATGTTTCACCTTTTCCCATCCAGGATACAATATCTCTCACTCCTTTAAATCCAGGCTTGAATATCATCTGGTCTGATGAAGCTTTAGTTAGCCGAAGAGTAACAACGTGATTTGTTTAGAGGCTCAGAGAGCACTTTGCCTTCTTAATGCTGGGAACCAAAGCCAAGTGCAAACATGTTCACTGGTTCCTAGGAAAAGACAGATCCCACAGGAAGAGGCCCCATTAGTCTCAGTGTTCTGAGCCACTCCACCCGAGGCCACAGACATACAAAGTCATCCCAGCCCATTTAGCTTCAAACAAACCAACACGAACAATATAATTGCTCATAAGTGTAATGATTTGTTATGCACAGGAGTCTATTACCATACATAGCCAAGGTGTAAAAAATAAAATAAAAATTAAATTACGTTGGGTGCCATTTGTAAAAATAATTAATTAAATTGTTTAATAGTATTTATATTATTGTTAATTGATTGGTGGTTCTTAAACCTTAACCCACCATTATAAATGAATACACACAGACACCATGTGGATTTTAACAAGCCTTGGCCTGAATTGAGCAATCTTGGCCCACCTAAGTAGCTCTTAATTCTATTACCCAAATATGACCCCATATATACATACATCCCCTTGGACTGCCATTCTCCATGATATGCCGATGTTCCTGGCCATGTGGAATGAGGTTCTTTTTTCTAACCCATGGCGTGTGCCTCCTTCTTCCTGCTCCTGGCTGGAATGAATGAATCGTCTGTCTAAAGCACAGGCTTCCTGTTCTAATCTCAGGAAGTCCCACCTTTTTCTGTCCTTGCCCAATCTCAGGCCTCAGCATTTATTTAACTAATCAGAGTCAATGTAAGTAACAGACAGCAAGCAGGACCAATTAATTAACATTTAGAATGCTTAACACTACCCCATCACCAAGGAGTGTCAGTATTCACCACTTAGTGGATAGGAATGAAGCCACATTATTGTCAATCAAACCAAATTCCTGTTCTTACTCCACAGAGTAACAGCATTCTCTGCTTTGTTTTCAAAGCTTCCCACCCCCTACCCCCGCCACCCACATCAACCCCCAAAGTATCTCAAAACATTGGAAGGGAGAGTCTGTAATGCAACCTTCACCATGAATCACATGTTCCATTTTGCTTTGGCTTGAAGGGCAGCAAAACCACATGGGTGAATGTTGCCATGGTCGCTTTTCTTGGGGTTCACTGGGAGAGGGCTAACACTTAGGTCAAACACTTGTATTCACATAGCCTAATACATGAGCCCATGCTCACACACATGCACACACACACACACACACACACACACACACACACACACAAATGCTATTTTCCATAGATGTGTATGACTACTAGAGAAATGATGGCAAATGAAAGTGAAAAGCAATGTGGTTCTCCCATAGTCTGTTCTTGTCTCCAAGGAAGGTCACAAGTTATTATAGCTAGAAGGTTGTGAACAGAAATTTGAGGCAAGTCACTTCAAAGTGGTGGCGTCTCTAGCATACATAATAAGAGAACACAGAATGAGAATGGCAGTTTAGAAATGACTCACAGATTACTGGCACAATGGTAATACAGGTGGAAGGGACAGTAGGTATAAGCCTGTGAGGACACTACCACAGCCAACAACATATCCATCACCTCAAAAGATTGGGCCATTAACTATGAACTATTAACACACTCAACAGGAAGCCCCAGGTAGAACAGAGCGGTCTTGGGTATGCTTTGCTGTGTTTCTTCCATCTTGCATAATTACTGCACAACAGCAGATCCAGAACTTGACATTGATCCAATGAGTGTGGCCAGGGCTCTGTTCTCATCCTCACATCTGTGAGGAAGTTGATTGCACTGATTCTTCCCAGCAGGCCTACTTCTTCTAGTTCTCTTGTACATATATGAATATTCACCTTTATCAGGAAAAATACTGCTAAAGTTTTATAGCAACTGCATTAAACATATATTAGTATCAACCTCACTATGGCTGGTGACTTTACTATGTCAAATCTTTGAATCCATGAACATGGTATATCTCTGTCCATTTATTTAGATCTTCTGTTTCCTTCATCAATGTTTTAGAGTTTTCAGCATGTAAGTTCCATATTTTCTATTAGATGTCTTCCTAAGCATTTTTAATAAATTACTAATAGGTGAGTTTTGTTGTCATTTTATGGGTGGTTTGTTTGTAATATTAACACTCAAACCCATAGTTTTATGCATGCCAGGCAAGTACTTTACTGTACTATATACTCAGCCCTACTGAATGAAGTTAAGTTTTCAGGGGGGAAAAGTGAGTAAAACTACAGAGTTCTCATATATCCCCTTATCTGACCCCTCTGCTGTTTCATCATTAATCTTGTTATGTTAGGACTTCATGAACCAGTGCTAGTGTTGTACTACATTGTTACTCCGAATGAGCCAATACTGACATACTAACCAAAGTCTGAAGTCTACACTAGCATACAGTTTTTGTGATGTGCCTGCGGTTGGGTTGGTTTTCAACCAATATCCACCATTGTAGTAATTTCTCTACCCTAAAACCCTACATGTTCTAGCCATTCATCCTTCCCTTCCTTCCTCACTCCCCAACCCTAGCAACTGCTTATGTTCTGAAGCCTTGTAGCTTTTCATTTCCCAGAATGTCACATTGTTGAATTATACACTATTCATCTCTTCAGATCAATTTCTTTCAACTAGCAATACATATTTGAAGCTTCTTTCATCCTCTTATAGCTTGAAGGCTTAGGATTGGAGAGATGGCTTTGCAGTTAAGAGCACTGGATGCTCTTCCAGAGGACTCAGGTTCAATTCCCAGCACCAACATGAGAGCTCATAACTGTCTGAACTCTAATATCTGACACCTTCACACAGACATACAGGCAGGCAAAACACCAGTGCACATACAGTAAAAACAAATCATAGCATGAAGGCTCCATTTTTATTATTGTCACTGATGATGTTCAATATATGTGGGTACCACCATTTATTTAACCATTTATTTTCTAATTGAGGTTACATACAAGTTTGAATAATCAAGAGTATACCTACTATAATGATGCATGTGTGAGTTTTTGTATAAATGTATGTTTTCAACTCACTTGGATAAATACCATGCTGTGTGATTGCTGGATTGTGGGATAAGGTTATGTTTAGTTTTGGGAAGAAAAACAACCTACCAGTCTTTCTTCAGATTTCCTGTACTCATCTGTATTCAATCAGAAGCAAATGGGAGAGAAGTCCTGGTGTTCTACATTCTTGTGCCAGCATTTAGAGTTATCCATGTAAGATTTTAGCCATATTTGTATAGAAGCAGCTCCATGTTGATTTAACTGGAAATTCCCAAACAACCTTTCAAAACGACACTGAGCATGTCTGTATCTAAGCTTTGGTGAACTAATTTTTAAATGGGTCATTTTTCTTATTATTGGGGAGTTCTAAACATTTTTCATGCATTTGGGTATCAGACCATTTTCGAGCATATGTTTTGCAAGTACTTTTCCTGCCCATGATTTGTCTTTTCATTCTCTTAATGTCATTGTTTATTAACATTATATTTGCCTGAATGGGCTGCTACTGCATAGAAATGTAATTGATGTATTGGATTGTGCCTTGACACCTTACAGAATTCAGTCACTAGTTCTAGGGCCTTAAATAATTTTCTTACCTGTAAAAGCGAAAAGTGTCATTTCCTGCTCTCTGAATCATATACATTCTACCTTTTATTTCTTTGTCTTTATTACTCCAAGAATGAATTACCTTGGCACTGATCAGCATAGGCTGGGCGGCTGCATCCTTGCCTTGCTCCCACCCATGGGGAAAGCATTTGATCTTTCCACATGAGAGAGCTGTCAATCTCCTATAGCTGTTATCAGAAGATGTTCTTCTCCCTCCATAGTTGTATCAGACTGGTTTTTTTCCCTAGAATCACAAATAGATTATTGAATTTGCTAACATGCCCAGCACATGGATTAATCATATTTTTCTTATCTAACCTATTAATATTGCAAATCAGACTTACTTTAAATATTCATCCTGTGTTCTTAAAATGGTTATGGCATTATTTTACTTCTCTGCCGTTGCATCTGTTTGGTATCTTAAGATTGTATCATCTGTAATTTTTCCCTCCCCTTTCTTCAGGGAGTGCCATCTTTGGACACCACTGGCTCATTATTATTGCTTTTCTTTTCTAATTTTCTAATAACTTTATGAAGAATTACAATTAATTCTTTATATATTTTCATGTAATTATAAAGTGAAACTATCAGAGTCTTGATATTTTTTTTTTCCTTTTCAGAAAAATTCATAAATTCAACTTCCTCGAGAGTTAAAGAACTGCCCGGATTACCTGTTTTATGATGAGACTTACCAGTTTGTTGCCAAATTGGTGTGTATAGAATTGCTTCTGCTGCTTTCTTCTTGTCACTTTGATGTCTGTGGGACACGGTGGTATTCCTGCTTCTCTTTACATATTACTAATTTGTGTATTCTCTCGTTCTTCCTTCATCCGTCATGGTGGAACTTTGTTGATTTTATTGATTTTTCTCAATGAAGCAGTTTTTTGTTGTATTGATTTTCTCTACTTTACTGCTTTTTGCTGCATTGATTTTTTTTTTTTTTTTTTGCTCAAATCTTTATTACTTCCTTTTTGCTTTGGGTTTATCTTAGACTTCTTTTTCCAGTTCATTGAAGTGGTAACTCAAGTCATTGAGACTTCATCTTTTTATAACAATATAAGCATTTAGTACTATAACTTTGCCTCTCAGAATTGCCTTAGCTACGTTCTCTGCTGTGATGGTTATACAGTTCTATGCCCAACCATTTCCATGTAGTTATTAATACAGATTAATTCAAGGGGTGTGGTTCAGTTTCTGCATGTTTGGTGAACTTCCTGTCAGCTTTCTGTCAAGTTACTGATTTCTCCTTTGATTTCACAATATTGTCTAATCTAACTCTGTTGCATTTGCTGAAGTTTGTACTGTAGCCCAGGACATGGTCCATCATGCCATCAATTCCATGGGTTCTTAAAAAGCATGAACCCTCTGTAGTCACTGGGTAGTGCTCCATAATGGCAATCAAAGTCTATCGGTTAATGGTGCTTGCTGGGTCTTCTGTATTCCTGTTATCTGTGGCAGGTTCCCAAGAAAGATATTGATTTCTCCACTTGTAACTATCAGCATATCTATCTCTCCTTTCTGCCCTATCACTCTGAAGCTGGATTGCTTGGTACATATTCCCTGAGAAACGCTGTGTCTTTCCTTTATCATTTTGTTGTCTCTCTCTTTCTCCCCCTGTCCCCCCTCAAGTATTAGCTGTATCTCATGTTAATTTAGCCATTTGATTTGTATTGGTTTTATGTATGTTTTCTCATCCTGATACTTTCAATTTG
Organism: Lophiomys imhausi; assembly: GCA_907164525.1. Lineage (NCBI taxonomy): Eukaryota > Metazoa > Chordata > Mammalia > Rodentia > Muridae > Lophiomys > Lophiomys imhausi. Next base: position 98,946 of record CAJQZJ010032054.1, on the reverse strand, counting down.
CCTCTATCATATTCCAATATGTTTCTTCTAGATGACTTATAGTCGGGTAAGGCAGATTTTCAAGTTCAACTCTGCCAATCTCTGTCTTTTACCTGTATTTTTAAGCTATTTATATTTAATATTATTGTTGACATGTTAAGACTTGGTCTTCTATGTTCTTTGTACTATTTTTTTTCTCTGGGTCATCTTTCTGCTTGTCTGGACATTTTATTTCACCTGTAGTTCACATGAACAAATTTTAGAACTTATTTACTTTTTCATTTTTCCATAGGTTTTGCTACTGTTTCCCTTTTGAAGTGTGTCTTCTTCTATGGTTTTTTTCATAGCAAGCCAGAGGTCTATAGTTTGTCACAGTCTATTGATCCTGTCATCTTATAAACTCAAGTGAACTTTAGAAAAACTTATGTTATTATGCATCCCTTTATCCTGCTGTTTTAAATGAAAGAAAGGAAGGAAGGAAAAGAAAGAAAGAAAGAAAGAAAGAAAGAAAGAAAGAAAGAAAGAAAGAAAGAAAGAAAGAAAG